>PNEQ01056923.1:0-104056 GCA_003012365.1 Medauroidea extradentata
CAAATACGTTTCCGCGAAACCTTTACCCACTGAAACTTTGTAATGTCAATAAAGTTAACGTGAATATTTTGAAAATATATAATTGTGGGCACCGTCACCAATGGTTGTGCACAGGGTAAACAGATGTTTCTCATTCGATTAACCTCTTACCTTAGGTGTCTGTAACTACCCCACAACCTCAAATAGGCAGGGCTATAAAGTAAACAACGAATAATACTCGCGAGCAAAGCCGCGGGGGACTGCTAGTTTTCTATATTAAGACTAGCAGTCCCCCGCGGCTTTGCTCGCGAGTATTATTCGTAACTGATAATATTTACTTTAAATGAAAAACCTATATGTACACAAGATTGGTACGTCAGTCATCAAGTGTTAGAATGTCCAAGCGGCTAGTTGAACTAATTTTGCAGCAGGATAAGTAGCTATAGCTGTCCACGCGAAAAGAAGTCTTAAGTTTGTCCCTGCCACTAACAGCGACTTCGCCTGGGTCTTATTTATAGCCCTGCCAATTTGAGGTTGTGGGGTAACTACAGACACCTAAGGTAAGAGGTTAATCGAATGAAAAACACCTGTTTACCCTGTGCACAACCATTGGTGACGGTGCCCTCAATTATATATTTTCAAAATATTCACTTTACCTTTATTGCCATTACAATGTTTCAGTGGTTAAGGTTTCGCGGAAACGTATTTGGTGCCCCAAACTTAAGATTGGTGAGATGATATATCGTCGGTTTACTGCCAAAAGTGACAAAGTCAAAATGAGACATATTATAAAAATGCTAGGAATATGTATATGTTGTTCACGAACAATTGCCCAAGTTTAAAGTCTATTCGTCGTTTCGTACTGTTGTGTGACATTATAGTAACATACCACATTTTTGTTAATATCTACAATTTAATACTGTTTTTAAACGAAATAGCATTCATTACTTAATTACATTTGGCAGTATACCGACGATATGTCAGCTGATATTGTAGAGGAACCTAAGTGGAAAGCGAACTGCAATTTTACCCCTTTTAAAGACGACATGTAAATTGCACTAATTCGATCTGCCTTGTAGTTTTTGTGTGTCAGAATTGAACGTTCGCACGCAGCTTTTAACGGAATTCGAGCCCAAGAACCTCCCGGAATTTAGACCTGAGTAACAAACAACTGCGTCACGTAACGTCGAAATAATTCATGAAAATAAAATTTTATTTAAAAAAATATCTCTGTCCTGGGCTCATAGAGGTTGTACAACACCACGTCTCGATAGGTTACTGTAGTGAAACTCCTGATAAGTTGTTTCTCGCTGCTCGTTCCTGCTTTTCGGATCGTCTACCTTGATTATTGACCAAATAAGTTTTATTCTTAGTAATTACGTTTCTTATAAAGAAAAAAAATACATACATATTTTTTTAAAAATGTTTACGTAAGCATCACTCTGACGCGAACAACACCTCAATATCGCTACTGGTTAGATATATATAGTGGGTTGATGGAAAACATATTTTGTGCTTTTTCACCCTTTTGGGTGTCGAATTTCGAAATATTTTAAATTTACATCTTAGACATTTGTATAAGTATCCAACTGAAGTGTAAATCACATCGCTAGCCCGTTCAGTCGAATCAAAATCGATCATTCACTAAAAAAACACATATCACCCCTGCACAGTATTGAGAAATCTAATTTCGAAAAATTTGAAAACCGTTTTGTGATAATTACTGTAATCATCATCCTAAAGCAAAAATTAATTGTATATCTCGACGGGTTCGATAGATATCGAGGATTTATCTTTTCACCACCTAAGAGAGTTAATTTCGAAAAACCTTCAGTCACGTTTTAGAATACTTTATTGGTATCTCGTGGACGTAAAAAACACAACATTAGCCTGCTGGGTTCAAGATATATCGACGATTAATTGAATACGCTTTTCACCACTTTTCACCCCTTTTCACGTCCTTAGGTGGCGAATTTCAAAATTCCTGAAATTACTTTTTAGTTAGGTATTTGAGTAAGCATCAATCCTAAACAAAAATCACGTCGCTATATAAAAAGCTATGGGATCGATAAATATCGAATGTAAGTCGAAAACACATATTACCCCTTTTTTAACCAGTTTAGGGCCGAATTCGGAAAATATATTTTAAATGGTACTTGGGATATTTAGAAAAGCACCAATTTAATGCAAAGAACACTTCGATATCTCGATTGATTCGATAGATATGTAAGGATAATTGAAAACACATTTCAGCGTATTTTCACCTCTTTAAATAAAGAATTTCGAAACGTCTTTGAGTTCTGTCATAGACATTTGTAAAAGTAACCAATTAAAGTTAAAATCACGACGATAGCCAATTGTGTTTCAAAGATATAGACAATTCATAAAAATACATTTTGCCCCTTTTTTACTGCCTGGGGGTCGAAATTAAAAAAATCTAAAACTGCTTTTTGGGTATTTACGTAAGCAATATTTTGATGTGAATATCAACTCTCTATCCCTAAGGGTTCGATATATCTCGATGGTTGATTAGAAACACGTTTAAGGTCTTTTCACCCCCTTGGATGTTGTACTTCGAAAAATCCTTAAATTGGCTAATATGCATTTTTACGAGTGTCCTATTAAAGCAAAAATCACGATGATAGGCCGTCGGGTTCGAGCTCTATCGACGTTTCTTCGGAAACACATTTCACCCCTTTTCACCCCCTTAGAGGTTGAATTTCAAAAAATCCTTTGTTAGTGCTCGCCTACGACCTGAGGGGAACCGTCACAAAAAATTTCACGATTCTAGGTCCAGTGGTTTGGGCTGCAGTTTGATATGTCAGTCAGTCAGTCAGCTTTTTTTTATATATATATATAGAGAAGTTATAGAGATAAATTTACAAAACAACGTTTTGTACATTTACAAATGTTTAAAGACCATAACAATTCGTCTATTATTTTGTGGCTAAATAAGAATTTATGTGCGTGGGGATGTAGTATATATTTAAATATGTACTACATGTGTAACAAAAGTTATTTTTGTTTCATATAGCTAGAATGCACCGTTTTTAAAACAAAATTCACGCTAATATTTCTGGGCCAACAATGCAATATTTCGTATGTAGGCAAAAACTGCTACACCAGCAATGGAATCTCACACAGAACACTTTTAAATGCAGTTTGCAAAAACTGCTACACCAGCAATGGAATCTCACACAGAACACTTTTAAATGCAGTTTGCACTCTAAAAAATGCATTCTGTGCTACAGTTCTTTAGAACCTTTTCACATATTTCAACGAAGCAAACCTCAACAAACTTACTTTCAAGCAATTCCATACACACCATGCCTATCACACACCTACATCTTTGGCGTATTTCCGACGTGAATTTCTGTAAAAGTCTGCCGAAATTCGGGCGACAATAATGCAATAATCTTGTGGTACAGGTTTACAACCTCACGTGATGTGTATTACAGCCACTGACTATTTGAATAGACTTTTCGCTATAAACATTGAATTGTAGCGACTTGGAACAAGAGGACCTTTTTTATTACTTACGATGTACTGCTCGTAAAAGCAATATGACATGTTCAAAACGCTCAAGGATGTAAATGTTCTGGTAAATTAGAGGGTGACCAGTCCCTTAACTTTCACGAAGGCGAGAGTTTTAAAAAATATTTTCTTGGGTGGTTGTTGAAGAGTAATCATTGCGCAAAGAATATAATGTAACTCCACGTTGTTTCCGATATTTTGCCAAAGTACAATTTCAAAGTTTGATAATAAAGGGCGAATTTTTTCCTTTTCATCGGGTAACCATACCTCTTTTATTTACGAGGAATCACCTCCTAAATATTGTATCATAAGTAAAGAAACGTCCTTTATATATATCACGCCGTATCCTTCCGCAGACAAAGACATTAGAAGAAATGTACACTCGCCACTTTTAAAGTCATCGCTCCATTACAGTACATTCATACGTCAAATCGTCAGATGTACTAAATGGTGAAAGGTTTTACATACTGCTAAGAACATTTAAACTAATTTCTACACATAAATTTTCAATTATATTTCAATCATATAACCTTCATATCTAAATAAATCTCAGTTTGTTTGAATAGTTGTATAACATAGTACGCTTTGACTAAAGTAATGTGTACATCAATTTAATTACTTTTAAATAATATTACAGACTTTTTTTTTTTTTTTAATTTTTAGTCGAAGAATTTTACTATCGGCCGCATGGTATCCCTCAAAATGTAAAAATATTTTAACGAAAAAGTTTTAACCATTTAAAGAACTAATTAAATAAATTAAATATATTTTATAAATTAACCATTTACAAATAAACTATGTGCGGTCGCCGCCTGGTCGCCGCCTGGACAACCGTATTTCGCGCGTGATACTATCTTCGTACAATGTAACATGAAAGTGAAGAGGTTTTGGTCAGCACTTAACATCTAGTTCTTTAGCGCTGGTGAGGGGTGACGTGATGTCAGTATGGAGCAGCGCCGGAATGATGGGCGGCGGTAGCGGGAGATCCCCGATAAAGCACTATCCCTACATGCTATAATCCAGGAACCGACCTCGCTGGGAATCGAACCTTGGTGGAAGGAGAGAGCTCTAGCTATTGCGCTAACCGCGGCACCGGTAATGTTATAGATAAAGGTATATTGCACACGCTTGCATGTTATTTTAAGATTTTGCACAATTATTTTCATACCTAAGGATGACCACATATATAAATTTTACTACACAAAGAGGGAAAAAATTAAATATTGGTGAAGAACCTAAAATGAATATTATACGTGTGCAACGTTCTATAAATGCTTTTCATAATCATTAATCACACATGACTCACGCATATTGAAATGTTTTTAACGTCATGATCCATTATTTCAACTGATTTTACGATAGCTATTTTTTCCAAATCCTAAATGACAGCATGTATCGAAAAATGGTTACACAGTTTTGTTAATATCAGGGTACCCGAAATATAGGCCTAACACATTTTTCAAGACAATATACACAATAGTTTCAACTACTTATACAATTAAAGAAATTCTAATTAATGAACTAATTAGCCAAATATACATAACTTTTTACCTAGAAAAAAGTAGACTACGAAATATAAACATTTTTGAAGTAAACTGTGCAACAGTCTTCCGATATCTGCTCTCGTCTCAGAAGAAATAATAATTACCTTGAAAGCAGTAAAAATAATGTATTATGGCCTTAAATCGGCCGAAGATGTGTACAACTCTCCGAACCTGGCTAGATGTCTACTCAAGTATAATATCTAGAGACGGGAAAAATTCGCAGGTTCACTGACCTGTAGGCTAGCCGCCAAAATATATGTGTTCTCAAGCAAACAATAGCTGTACATTAGCTGTTTGGTCACATGGTGATACGGGCCTTCATTAGTTAGGTTTTTGTTATTGGCTCAGCGACTTCCGGGAACTGTCATAAGAGACGAGGGAGAGTTGCGGAATTAACACGAACTTATAATAGTTGCAATTATAGCTTGTTACTAAAAGAAAACGCGAATTTTTTTATGTCCATAATCACATCTTACACAAAGAGCCACGATTTTGTTGTGAAAAGATTTTTGCACCGTTTTGTTTACGCCTTACGTGCATGTCTGCAGTATGCTGCATCATGGTCAATGATTGGGTGTTTTAACTCCAAGTTGTCTTGGTATCCTACTGGCAACCCACAGACGTATGGTGTCACAATATCTTATTCTGATTGGTGCTGTCAAATGAGGGACGGGTCTGAACAAAGACACGCGGCCAGCAACCATAAAGCAGATCTGCCGATGTGCATGGTGCAATAATCTTTTCGCAACAAACAAGACAAGCGTCGAAAATTATCTCTTGTGGTTTTTATATTGCCTGTATTGACAATATATTCATAGATTAGAGACATGCAAAATTCGCGTTATCATTTGGTAGCAGACTAAACTTCACTTTTCTGTACATAACAGAGCATAATCTGAAATTCAGTTGGCCACGAATTTTCACGTGTTGTAATTTACGTGTGTTACGTCTTTAAAGAGATTGGCGTCTCTACCGTGTAAGCATTCTCCGCGGCAAGTCACGACAATATCGGCCAGAGGCAGACGTCGAACGAGCCTATAGTCACTTGGAGTCTAGTCAGCTGTCAGAAAATAACTCGAATTTTGCATGTCTCTAACTACGATATGTCGCGAAAATTAAGTTTGTACCAACATACCCTTGAAAACACTGTAGTTTCTTGTAACATGCACAGTTTGATGATTTATGTCTGACACAACGTAGCTGTCTGCATATAATATGCATCACATATTACAATAGCGGGCTTAGTCGAATAGGGCAACAGCTCTACGTAAAAGCGGAAGACAGTAATATTTTCGTAAGCTGAACGTGTGTAGAAAGCCAACCAGCAGCCACGTTTTCCCGCGATAAACCAGCTTCTATAAACATATATCATGTGAAGGGACAGGAAAATGTCATGGATTCAATTACCTTCATGTTAGAATGCACTGTCCTATACATACTCAAGCCCCGAGACCACTTGCTCACTAGCTGCTACTCAGTGGAACAACAGACAATGAACGAATAGACGGGGCTTGAATATGTATAGGACAATGGATTCTAGCCTGCAGGTCATTGAATCCGCGGAATTTTCCTGTCCCTAATTCATAGGAACAGCAGTTAGAGATGAACTATATTCCTCCCACCGAAAAGCCATGAGCTGCTACGTATCTGCGGTAGGCTGTCACTGGACGACGTTACGAAAACCGAGATCCGGCTTTGCTCTAACGGTGACTGCGCCTCAGCCTTTCTTTGTTTCAGTGAGTTAAACTGGTGAAAAGCCGAAGACTTTGACGTACAATTTCACGACCAACAACAATGACCTGCAGTACGGTTTTTGCGAAATGCCTCGCAATCCGCTCAATTCGTTCAACCGCCGAGCATCATCACGTACTGCATTCGCAGAAAGTATCGAGAGAAAATAGTTGTTAGATAACTTTTTACTTCTTACTCAATTGCACGGGTAAAAAAAAAAAGTACGGTGTTTGGTGGCACTATTTTATACTTTGGACAGATTGCAGAGCCATCTCGCACCATTTTTTATCCAACGGGAATATCTCCGGAGTTATAATGGATTTTACAATGGTAACAATACACCCTACGTAAACTCAATATGCGTTTATTCGTCGACTACAGAAACCGCAATAAGAATTTCATGTACTCACATCTCTACTTTTTTCTTCCAAGTATAACAAAACCGTATGCAGTATTCTATAAAATTTACAGCTGGTACTGTACTTTTTTAAACTAACAAATGAATAACGAATGCGTTTTGTTTCCAGGTTATCCCCTTGCTAAACGCTGTATTTAAATTTTTACGTTGAAAATGTAAGTCGTTCGGCTAGGAATACTTGATTTAATTAACTGCTTGCTACATACCATGGTCAAACGCACCTTAAATTTACTTAGAAAATGTATTTATAATTCATCGAAAATTTTACTCGCCATTAAAAATTTTTAACACAGACCTTATGCAACGGTCTAAAAACTGAAAGTCGATTCATAGAGATCTTGGCTCAAATAAATTTGTCCTACTACTTATGTTTATGATTTTTGTGTGCGTGTTGCTGTGATAGAGCGTAAAGATGACATTCGTCTTCTGTGCGTTTATATACCATTCATCCGATTTCTATGAAACTTTGGTGAGTTGTGCGTGCGCCAGCGAAGGTTTCGGCAAAAAAAAAAAATATTGACGGGACAGCAAAACTGGGAACTGCGTAGAGGAGCAGAACTGGATAACCAAAATATTTAATGTGAAAATAAAAATCTTTGATGTGGTCGTGCATACGCCTGCGAGGGTTTCTGCGAAAATATTTCTACTTGTAAAGGGTCCGGTGGAGGTGGAGGGGGATTGAGGGAGGGGGGGGGATGGTGTACAGGGACAGAACAGGTCAACCAAAAATTGTGTGAAACAATTTTTTTTTTTTCAAAATGTTTCTAAAACGGTAAACAATTTTTTGGCACTATTTAACACTTTTCAAAACTTTTTTTTTTTTTTTTAAGGTTTCACAAATGTTACGCACAAATTGAAAACCCCCGAACGAAGTTGCTGGTACCAGCTAGAATAGATAAAGTATAAGTCATTCATCACTTACTTTGCTTGTGAGGTTGCCGAGTGGACATGAGTTTAGAATTCTTTTTCTGCAATCCTACAAACAAAATAAATGAAGTATTCCATCAATTATCACAGAACAATATTAGCTTTCATCATGAACAGTCAGCTCATATTAAACGCCCTATTAAAACATAAAGAAAAAATATTAACCTGGAGCACTGTCGTAGAAGAACAGGTCTGGACACTCGCCTGGATATTTGACCCCCTTGTTGTTTGGCTGTAGTTCACCAAGTTACCGAGAATATTGTGTTTTATTGGCGCTGATGTTACGGCGGTCGGACTATACTCCGCCCACTTCCTTTCCGCTAAGATAAACAATTTATCAAAACGTATTTTTTATCAATTTATGAAATACTTTCTTCGCTCAACAATTTTAAGAAAAGGCTCCAACAATCTTTATTTACTTTATAAATTTAACAATGGAAAAAAGTGGACGGAGTTTGAGTCCGACCGCTCGGAAAACAGCGCCAAAAAGTACGACATTCTCGGTAACTTGACGAACTACAGCCAAACAACAAGGGGGTCAAGCAAAATACATTGTTAGATAGGCGAGTGTCCAGACCTGTTCTTTTACGACCGTGCTCTGGAGTAAAAGATATAGCGAAAATAAAGTGAATTCACTGCAACGACATATGCTCCACCTTAATTAAGAGTTAGTGGACCTGGCGCGTGAGACGTGGTGTGGCGTGATACGGAAAGTAGTTTTTCATGTAGGCTATAGTTACTAAAAATGTTTCTAATGTATTTATCTACGAAAAGAAAACACACTTCAAATTAAGTCCCTATGATTTTAAAAATGCAGTCCGATAATCAAAAACATGATTATCAATCTTCTCAAAAGTGCTCAAAATGACTTTTTCACGTTGCTGTAGCCGAGAAAATAACTACCGTAATCGTAAAACGAAATCATATAAACTTGCATTGGACTTTACCACATACTTTCCACAAATAAAATAACAGGGTCATCGCTTGACGTCCCGTTGAGAAACAGTTTCTGCGAAAACACTGCACGCTGGTTTAGTCCTCCGCGCCTAGAGGCGATGAGGTGTTTGACGGACGTGTTATATTCGACTTATCGCCTTCCCCGTTTCCGTGCCACAAACGTAAAAAAACTACGGTCCACTAACTCTTAAGCACCTTAATTATGCGATAAAAATTCACTACGGAGCCAAATATCTGATACCGTTTTTTTACTACAAATTTTATCGAGAAACAAAAGCAACGGTTATTTTCGTCTTACGTTTTTGCACTGTTGGAAATTTCACTGAGCAATGTAGCACATATTTACACTCATCCAATAATATTAAGATCACGTATGATTGTTTATTTACTCTCAATTAACTTTGTTTTAGTTGACATGAATAGCACATGACACAGATAAAATGACTTGCAAATAGGTCAACGAAACTATCAGAGTGAAATGATGCGTAAAGTGTCATTTGGAGTAATATATATTTTTTCTGCAGTAGATCGCTTTGATGCGTAAATATTCGAAGATAGGCACTATTTACATACAAAACAGTTTATAAAACATCTGAGTTACAAATCAGATAAATAATACCTTGCTATCCCCACTCACTAAAATGGAGGGAAAAATTCGAACAGTTGAAAGTATTTTTTAACGGTTTTACAATTACATCACTTCTTATTCATTTTTTTTACAAAGCATAGCAAAAGTAAAAACTGTGATGCCGTTTGCTGGAAGATCTTCAAGCGCTAAATGGCTTAAAATTAAATAAGATGACTTGCAACTACAGTATAATCCACTAGAAGGTTTTTTTGCATTTTGTTAAGAACCATACCGACGTACCTTTTTAGTGCGTTCAGCACCATATTGGCTGATAATAGCTCTTTTAAATGTGTTTACTATTTGCAGTATCAATAAGTATCTAAATAATAAGAGCAGACTTCTTTTTTATATTTAATGTTTATAATCCGCACAAGCTTCCGCTCATTATTATTACTATTCGTGATTTAACAGAAAAAAAATAATTGCACAAATATCCCACGATCTCTCTATAAATTAACATTTATTAATTTATAAACGCCATGATTAGTAAGATCCCAATATTAAATAATCAATCCCTATCATCGAGTGTCTTTCTCCCTTTGCAAAGTACAGAATTGACAGTGAAATTCAATGGACCACATTTTGAGGGCAAGGCAGATAACATAGGGCCTAAATTTCCCTTACGTTTAAGTTGTCTTAAGATACACAATGAGTGATTTTCAATACACATGTATTGCGTGTTGTGAAGTATAAGATTTTATATTTAGTTTTGATAATGGTATTTCTTTGGCGTATGAATATACACTAAAACCTGAAAATTATATTTACTTCCTAAAACCAAACTTCAGCGTTTTTTTTCTCGTCATTTAGAATGGCTGTTCTACAGAATTCTGTTTTCGTACAGTCCTGCAGACCTGTTTTATAAATCTTGAGAAATTTTATTTTACATATTTATAAATGCTCTACATTTTCATTGTTTATATAAGTCATGTCACTGACAAGCTAGAGAGACAAAGAGAAGAAATTTATTTTATTTTCACGAAACTTTGTACTGATTTAAACAATTAATAGAGACATGAAAAATTCGCGTTATCATTTGGTAGCAGACTAAACTTCACTTTCCCATACATTACAGAGCATAACCTGAGATTCAATTGGCCACGAACTTTTATGTGTTGTCATTTACGTGTATTACGTCTTTACAGAGATTGGCCTCTCTACCGTGTAAGCATTCTCTACGGCAAGTCACGACAATATCGGCCAGCGGGAGACGCCGAACGAACCTATAGTCACTTGGAGTCTAGTCAGCTGTCAGAAAATAACGCGAATTTTGCATGTCTCTAACAATTAAATGAGTAGGTCTATATCGTAGTTTCCACAGTAAAATTCAATTTCGTATTTACGAAAAGGAGTAATTTTTTCAACATTATAATATATATTAGTGTTTGTGTTATGATATGCGGGTACCCAAATAACAAACATCAACTGGCCTACTTGTGCAAATCTGATCGTGATGAGCAGCCCACAGGCAGTAAACATTTGTAATACACCCGTGGCCACATGTGGCATACATGAAGCATTATGAAATCACCCACACATTAACCACAAGTGTCCAATAATCATTCTTATTATACTCAGATGCTTGTGAGTTAGTTTGCTAAGCCTGCTTGTGGACTGAAATATGTCAGTCTTTTTAAACTAAGTTGCCCACATTAAAATTATTTCATTATAACTACAAACATATGTTTACTGACATGGCCTGATTAACAACCATTTCAGCAAAAAAGATCATCATACTAGCGAACGTTGGCCGCTTCTGCCAACAGTTGGCCAACTGAAAAATGACTGTATTTGCTACAAGGGTAGGTACAGCTTAATCTTACTCAGCGTGGCAGCATAGCTATTAATCACTGGATGCATATTCAGGATAATTCGGATTCAATTACCGGTTTGGACAACTTGATATCGGTTTTCCAGGGTTTTTCTATACAACTGTAGACGAATGAAGTGATGATTTATTTGTACAAGAAATGGCCAATTCCTTCACCGTTTTCTTTAAGTGCAAATCACTAGTTCAACCTCTTACGACCTCACTGTTAGCGAGACGTTAAAAGCCCTCCTACATACGAATAATAAATCTTGTACGAAATAATGATGCGAAAAATTTGAAATGATCTATCAAATAGGATACGTACGATTTCGCAATATTCTACTGCTGTAATAAAAAAAAATTGGTGTTGTATTTCATATTTACGATGTTGGGTTTATTTTACAACAGAATATGTAGGGATAGGAAAATTTAGCGAATTCAATGACCTGCTAGAATCCATTATACTATGCATATTCAAGCCTCGTCTATTCGTTCATTGTCTACCGTTCCACTTAGTAGCAGCTAGTGGACAAATCGTCAGGGCTTCAGTATGCATATGATAGTCGATTCTAATATGCAGGTCATCGAATTCGCGAAATTTTCCTATCACTAAATATAAGGGACACGCAAAATTTGCGTTATTATTTGAAAACAGGCTAGAATTCATTAAACTGTACAGCCTAGAGCACAATCTGTGATGCCATTGGGCGCCAGCCCTTATGTGATGTTATCTACGTACTTGACAGCTTTACGTGCGATTGGTCACTCAACCTTAGAAATGTAATTATTGATCAAAAGCGTTTCCTGCTGTAAGTCGCGACATGTATGCTTGTGGAAGACGTCGTGGAAACGAACAATTTGCAAGGCTAATTCTGCAGTCGGAAAACCACGTGCAATTTGCAGGTTCATAAATATAATGTATTCAACGATTACATTTCACCTGTGTAGTACATGGCAGTGCTAAAGGAGAAGTGTCATTTCGACTGCAATAGTTTCCGATCCACTTCTCATGACAGTTTGGACTCGAGCCATTGTCCGTTTGGCCTTTTCGCTACGGTATGAGTGTGATGTGTAACACTCAGGGGTTGATGCCACAAATGACCTTGCGTCAAAATAATTGAGATAAAATAAAACAGTTAATTTGTAATTTTTATATAACTAACAGGAAATTAAGCAGACTACTTATTGATAAAAGTTCGTTTTACTTATTTCGGAAGCACATTCGTTGCTCTGTAAACGGCAAAGGTCTTAAGCTGGTACATTTTATACTGTGTTTTGTCAAGTACTCATATCATAAAAGCTTTTTTTTGTGTAAAGTTTACGAATTATGGTATAGATTCATTCAGATAATACTTACTGCGCCTAATAGACATGGAGGTCTATCACAAATTGGGTTTTCTTAGTGTGTTCAGCGTGACTGTCCTGGCAAATGATGCCATAAAATCAGCCAGTCAGGCAGACTTAATCCCAGATGTGAAAAATCATTTATCCCAGATGTGAAAAATCATTTCTTCACCGTCAAGAAACTTGTCAGTATGGCTATCTATCGCTTTTGTTCCGATCACCTGCCAACGGACGGTCCGTCGTTAGAGAGGCGAACGACTCGCGGATGGCTGTTGCATGGGTGGAGCGGGGGGTGACATTAGATGTCAAGGGGGGTTGGCTGCGGAGGGGAGGGGGTTGCACCTCATGGTCACGTACATCGGCACGCTGGTACGTGTCTGCGAACCCAGGAACTCTCGCATCACTGCTCCCCGAGGACGATGAACTCATCTGCCGCCATTATGTCCGTGATATTATTATTGTTGTTGTTGTCTTCGGCCTCGGAGCAGCTACACACAAATGAGAACCAACGGGCTCCTTCAAGGATTTACCCCGCGCTTCGTACGAGCTTGCTGAGTCACCGTATTTTTCTCACCTTTCTTCAGACTTCATTATCGGATCTTTTTTTTTTTTTTTGTTGCTATTTATTTCGGGTTCTATTTTGTGAGCGTCTTGCTTTCCTTTTCATCCATCAAAATATCTGCATTTTTCAACCTTCCTCCTTGGCCGTGTGTCCGCGACACAAACTCGGTCAATTAACAGTTGTTCGAACGCTCTGTGCGTCTCTTGCCAGCTACGTCATTAGCTGCCGAAAGCAACTTGCGATTTTTCTTTTCGGCAGTGAATAAGCACATTAAAAATAATTCGCCACGACCTGTCATTCCTGAAACGTGTGAACTTGTTGAAGTTTTCTTTCCAATTTACTTCGGTGCAAGCTTTTCAGAGTTTCTTATAAACATTTTATAATAATTCTGTATTTTCCCTGTCAGACTGCAAAAAATAAATGGCAAACTTTGTAATTACGTTCTTTAAATTTTCAAAATAATAAGGAGGCACGTTAAAAGGCGCTATGTATAAGAACAGCGTATTATGTTGAATGTTCCCGTTGAAGTTAACGGTAAAAGTATGTAACTGTGAATATGAACAGTAATAAAATTACCTCACTTTTTAGTCAGACGCACCGTAAATTGCCTTAGTATCGTCTTTGTTATGTGTTACTAACGCATTTAATGTACAAATAGCCAAAGTGAGGTGCAAATGCAAATTTTGGTCAGTTGTTGGAATTAAATAGTGCAGATTGCACAATAAATCACTTTTAATCATGTGATATCATAGCGCTATATTGGCGACGGGAATCTACTCGCAAATTGAAATGAGAAATAATAAAATTACTTAAATAAACAAAATTTTACTATACTACGTTAAAAAAAGGACTGAAAAGTATAAAATAACTTACCTTATGAAAATACTTGTAAGATTTAAAACGAAAAACGTGGGGTTCACCAATAGTGTTAGAATGTGAGTCTTATTTTCTTTGGGCTCTTTTGAGATGGAGGTCTTATTAACTTAAAAATAATGAGTTGAGCTAAATTCTTACTTTACTACCAATCAAAATGTAGCCATTAGAGCATTAAGAGTTCTCTGATAGCAATGAATCACATATTCCACAACAACTGTGTTTCTCACACAATGACTTCACCAAATAAACATTAGTTGCCTCTGACAATTATGCAAAAAAATACTAAACATGAATTAAAAGTTGAATATAATATCAGAATCACAGTCTCTAATAAATAATCTATGTACAACCTTAGTCCTTAGTGGTGGTGACTCACAGCCTGCCGCGCAGCACCCTGAGTACATCATTAACTTAGCTCTTCTGGTCGCTGGCACCAACTACCGAAGCCCTCCTATTTCTCTTGAACCACCGGAAGACAGTGCCCTCAAGTCGCCAGCCACTGCTGTCCTCGACACAACACCTCCAGTGTTGTTCATGGCACTTCCACATTCTCGCCACTGTTGCCGGCGACACAACCATAAGTGTCGCCCCTTTTACAACCTGCTGATGCTACCCAGCTCCGACGCCAACCAACGCCGTCGTGACGTCGCTCCCAAAGCGCTCCTCGCCAGCTTCGCTGCCGACACAACACCCCAGGTGTTTGTTCTGAGGTCCGTCACTTCTTCTCTCCGCGCCCGTCGGTGGCCATCAACACACACCATACTCGAGTCACACCTAAGACTCCCAAAGAACTGTGCGGTTTCACAAGTCGGCGCCTTACAAACGACCAATTTGGTTACGTCAATCGGCTGTGTAGCATTATGACCGAAAGTCTAAAAATATACATTTCATCATGCATATATACGCAGAAACACTGGCTCCAGTGGAGATCCAGCCCTGGCTACGCTTCTGTGACACACTTAAGAAAACCCATGATGTAGCTGCGTCTGAGTCACTGGGCTGCCTATCCAGTGATGCAACACTCTTTCAGCCTGGCTAACAGGCAACAATATTATGGAGTGTGTTGAGCAGTTAAGAAAATTCACACCAAAATTCATATGCATTGTAGCAACATTGTTAGTGATTTCGGTGGAAAATTAATGCATCAATTATTTGTTGCAGCATGCGCCACACGTTTTTCTTTCTAGATTTTACAAGTATTTTCACAGGAAAATTTAAATTAGACATTTTAGTCCGTTTCAAAATATGGCATATCAATAATTTTAATTTAATAACTACTTTCTGCATTTTTGGTTTTGTGTGTAAAAAATTTTGGAATAAATTTCAAAAATGAAACATTTGTACGAAACAGACAAACAAACGGACAATAACGTGGTCGTGGGAAGGAACGTAAACGTGATAATGAAATACGATACTCAGCTGACCAGTATTCAAACCTTACTCGCACGCCGCCCTGCACAACGTGAAGTCTTCACATTACCTGTGTTTCTCTGTTTTCGCTACTACATCTCCACTCACTGACCGTGTGCCATGAGCTCATGTCAGGCGCAGTACATTTCCCCTCCCTAAGACGTGTCTACGTACTGCTAGCTCTACGCTTCTTCCCCACACGGGAGGACTAGTTGTCGTGGTCTAGAAGTATCTCTTCGAGTTTAATTTTTTATTGTTTATCACTCTTTGAATAGCTGATACTCTTTATGCTCATAGTAAGCATAGATGAACTTCCACTGAATAATCCATACAAATGAAATGTGAAATTTATATTTAAAAATAAATGTTATGTAGTAAAATACATTTTTTGAAATTTATTTTTAAATAAGTCGCTTGACAAAACCTCGTACTATGAATAACCGCAATTGTAAATACTAATACGTCTTCATCATTGTAGAACCTATCTTATAGATTTACAACAATGTCCTTATTGTATACATTCTGAAACATTGTTTTATGTCTCAGCTGTATAGTGCTCACAATTTTCTTGTCAGACACATATTCTAGAGTTATATTTTCAATGCTTTTATTATTTTTGTCAATGACTGTACATACATTTTACAGGCCATTAGAATTTGTTTGCATTCCCAAAGAAAAAATCTTAGCCGTGATACGGAATTATATCAAATCATAATTATTTTTAATATTAGTAATACAGTGTATATTATGCACATTTAGAGCAATAATTTAAAACCAGACACGACGAAAAATCCTTACAATGTGTTGAACATCCTTTCTAAACAGAGTATGTGAGGAACGTACGAGTATAAACTTGGGTTCCATAAACTATTCTAAATTACTGTACTACTGAGAAAATATTGTTTGTTCTTAGTAACTTTTATTAGCATATAGGTTTTTCCACTTTTCTCTTCAACTCGATAAAGTGGACATGTCTACTTTTGAAAGTTTGTTCTTTAAAAATAACTTTGACAAAATGTGACGTTTTATTTTTTTTCCATGCGGTCCGTTAACACAATTAAAGTTTCCTTTGTCATGTGCAATGAAAAGCATAATAATGATAGAACTCAATTGTTCGATAGATGAGTTAAATTTTTTTTTCCTACTCATGTGCTCAGTTTCGTACCTTCTCTAACACTAATCACACGTGTACGTTTTATCACTGAACATAATATTGTTTTAGACCCTCGAAATAAAAGTATAATGATTCAAATATAAACACATCATATTTTTATGCATAGCATATATATTTTCTGAGGAAACCACCAACTATTAGTTGCTCAGTATGAGTCCTTATTACTTTGAAGCCAGTAGGCCTATGCAAATTAATTAAAAGTAATTGAAATATGTACTTCTTACGTGTGATTATATTCTGAATAAATTAATTTTCTTTTTGTGTGTGCGTGTTTTTTTATTTCTAGTTATTATTTACTTCTTTCACACATATATCTCAAACACGCTTAGTACTTGCGTTACATTTTTTAAATAAATGACAACCACCACTTAAATTCTCGTGTTGAAGTCTGCGCGACTGTTACCACGTGCTAAATAAGTAAAGGCCTTGAACATGCTTGAGACATTTGACGAATTATCCGTGTCTACCTTATGAGAATTTATTATCAGTGCTTCGAAAATGCAAATGCATCTTAAAAAAGACAAGACACATAATTCTTCAAATCTTTTATGTTTGTTAAGTATAATTTTTCGTGTTCCGTATTATTTGCAGTCCTTGTAGAGCGGCTTTCCATATCTGCATTCTTCAATGAAATATTACATTATTGCTGGTTTACAACCGGCGTGATATACTGCAACCTTGATCTTTATTAACGGGAAGGGTTTTTTCTGAAAACAATTTTTGAAGGACATTTCGGCCAGGCTATGTTCTGCAATATAACAACGTTACTTGCATGCGGATAGCACAGTTTCGTTTGTTTTTTACGAGAATCGCCTATTTGAAAGCACTGGTTCATTCAGGCAACTCAACGGTGCAGCATGTTAACGAAATAACTTGGGGCTACAGTTTCGATTCCAAACGACACTCGGTTTTATATGCACCGATAGAGAAAGTAGTTTGTGTTCCAGCATGCCCCTATTGTCTGTCCGTTTGTCGTGCTAAGTTATCACGACAGATTGCAACACAGTGTTATTTATTCGAATATGACTTTGTAAAGCCACCTTGGTATAAAAGTTTAATATCAAAACAAACCGCAATTTAACATTAAAAATGCATTTCGTTATACTCAACGGCCAAAGACAACTTAGGAAGTTATCGGTAGAAGAATTACTACCTTACAAAAATTAATAATTACAGTTAGTTATGGCTATAAAATTGTAATTTAACAATACTTTGGCAGAAAGTAAAAAATGAAAGTGTCGCTTGCTAATTCTTAAAACTTTTAAAAGCGAACGTTGACCTATTAAAATATTTCTTGACAAACTGTATTGTTTTGGACATACGCCATTGCAACATTATGTCGTCCCAGAAATCTTAGAAAGAGACCAAGAAAAACAAACAACGAAATACGAAAAAAGAGAAAACAAGCCGAGTTGGCTGTAGTCAACACATCCATTAACAAAAACAACAGAACATAAAAGATTCCATAAGAATGGCAATTATACTGGCACAACGGCCTTAACGCCTGTGCTATGGAATGATTGGCTGTTGATGACGTCGGCTCTGCCGGCGTCCATTGGCCTAGTGTTAGCGCCAACGGTGATTATTCTCTTCTTCGCGTCGATGAATGCCGAAGATATCCGAAGACAGGAACTGTTATTTTCCCGCCAGAGATGTGGATTGGCGAGCCCATTTGACGTCGTCGGGCTGGATCGACGCTCTCCAGTACTGCCAACTGCATCTGAGTTTCCCGGTGCCGCCGCATCGCCGTATTAGCGCTGCTTATTTGAGACCAGTTATAAGAACATTCTAGGTGGTTCGTCATTGGTCATGCGAATTAGGGGGAGGGGGTGTTAGAACTAGTATAAGTACTGGTGCTAGACGTGGAAGAAAGCAGAGACGGCCTGTCGATAGGGATGGTTTAAGTTAAGTATTTGTAAATCGGTTTGCACTATTACTATACCCTAGTGTTGTTAGGTTGTATATAGGTATATGGAAAATTATTTTAATCTGTACTCATGTGTAATTAAGGCTGTTCGGCTCATATTATGATTGCCAGAATTAAGGTGATATACACCAAGTTTTTTAAGTTTGGTTAAGGGAGATTGTTCGTTGCTTGATTATTTGAATTATTATAGATACTTTAGGTAGGAGTAAAGTTGTAGAAGTCACGATGTACTTGGAGGTAAATTTAAATTTTTGCTATATTTGTTAACATAACTTATATGAATGTTTGTTGACGAATTTCACTATACGTCATTTAACTTTGGGTATGTGTTATATGTGTACACAGGTATAAATGAAGTAGGGTTTATACTATTTTTCCAAACCTTTTGTGTCTTTGTTGTCGTTAGCGGTACCTGAATATTCTAGTCACATAATGTGTTCTAGTTCCTTGAATTAAATGCATATTTGCTATGCGAAATGTAAAGGTGTTTCAAAGGTTCAAATTTAGGTTATGATTTATTTGTAATGATGAATAAGGGTTCATATAAAAATATATTGCACATCATTATAAATGTACAAAAATTTAGTTATGATTTGGAATTCGTTCAAACACTCACTTTCCCACCTTACTCCGGCAATAAATTATATTATTCTTTAAATGGTGAATATGTATGTGTGGACCTCACATACATGGTATCAACATGCCACGAGAAACATGTTTATAAATTACTTCAACCATTATCTTAAAAATTAAACTATCGAGGAACAAATTGTTTTGGCTAGTTTAATAAATTAAATTACCTATTCTCCCTCATTAGTTGTTGAATATTTCTTAAACCACTTAAATTTGTTGTGTATGCATAATAACAGTTAGCGTGAAGTAATGTTTACTTGTCTAGGTCAATTTCACCGCCGCTGCAAAGTATGTGCCTGATTTCAGAAAAATTTTGCCTTGAGGGCACTGTCATCTGAATACCGCTATCGTTTCGTTATATTTGACTACCGCTAAGTTGTACTTATCTTTACCACAGACAGATAAAAATATATAACTGGAAATATGGCCTTGTGTGCACTATTTGCTACATGCTTCAATTGTGTTGCAGAGTGTTGTGAAATAAGATTAAGGACACATTCCCACGTGCGCCAATTGTTTCCATGCATGTACAGGAAAAACTTCATATGAGTTTGAAATGGCATTGTTAAGACACCACGTACATAAGAAACACTATTCGTAGCCCTCCAACATATATTTTTGGACTGACTGCATAAATCTGAATGCAGTGAACTGATGTAAGCGAAAGTCAGGTATAATAATGCATTGATTTTTGCTGCAGCTCGCCATTAGTAAAATTATGTAATACCACTTAAAATATCATAGTAAACACTGTTCAGCTGAAAGATTTCACACTATTTTAGGTGAGGTAAGTGGGTTTTACGTCTCTTCGACAGCGAGGTCATTAGAGACGTAGACACTCAACTTGGTACATGACAGGAGCTGGGAGAGGAGTCAGCCATGGCCTTTATTAAGAAACCATCCCAGCATTCGCCTGGAGCAATTTAAGAAAACCACGAGAAACCGAAATCAGGATGACCAGAGCCGGTATTGAGATGATACAGTCTCTTGTTTTGAACAATGCTGCCTACCGGACTTTGGTTAAATTGCTGTACTATTTTCTTACCTTAGTTGAAGACGTTGACGAACTTTCTATGCATTGTTGCTGTTTTCACGCACGAACTTAAACTGTGATCCTTCAACTATAGCTAAACTGTGAAAATTGCAATACATTCCATTGGTAATTTAACTGAAGTTTCACGCCGACCAGCACGACCTTCTTCTACCGCGAAGCACGTTCAACTGAAACGAGAGAAGCCAGCACTACTCCCACCTACGTCAGCTGTGACGTCAGGGACATCTGTAACGTCGGGGTTTGGTTTTGGAACTCACGTGGGCCGTCTCTCGCCGAGAATTTTCTGACGTTATGTTTGGCATAACTGTTTAATGTAGATAGTGCCACCGTAGTACAGAGGGCATTTGTTGCGCTTATATCACGTAATGTAAAATATTATTGGAAGGTGATATTTAGGGGATAGAGTTAATTTTCTCCTATAAATAGGCGTCCTTGTGGTCTGATTGACACACTATCAATATCAGCTTAGTATAGGGGTCAGGATGCTTGCAGCTTATCACATGACCAGAATTGCTATGTAAGTGCAATTAAAGTAAAATACAGCTTTGACGCAAGCTTGGTTCAGGCTTGCAGCAAGACTTCTGAGCAAGCTTGATGTGTCAAATTAAATCAACGTGAAATGTAAACTTCCTTCAAGCTTGATTCAGGCTTGCAGCAAGTCTCGTGAGTACGCTTGCTATGGCAAGCCATAGTCAAGTGAAATGTAAGCTGACAAGTAGACTCGCTGCAAGCCTACTGCAAGTTGCCTAGTTGACACTTTTTTAAATTGTTGCAAGCTTACATACTAAACTTCATTTAAGGTTAACTTGTAAGCCATCAAGCTTAACACAAGCTTGCAAGACATTTAACTGCAAGTATTTTTCTTAAATACACGAGCAGAAAGTTTGTCAAGCAAGACTGCAAGCTAAAAAGTACTTATGCCAGCATACAAGCGTAAGTCAAATGCAAGGCTTGCAGTAAGCCTACCGAAGTAAGTTTATAACTGTAAGTCAAATGCAAGGCTTGCAGTAAGCCTACCGAAGTAAGTTTATAACTGTAAGTCAAATGCAAGGCTTGCAGTAAGCTAACATGTTATGTGGGGTAACTGTCACCGCTATGTGGGGAACGGTGGTGACAGACTTTCGCGCGCCATCCTTGGTAGTGTCCTGACAGAAAAGGGTTTATTAGGTGATTCCTTGGGACACCACCAGGGGGCGTTGAAGGATCAAACCCGGGTCCTTCTGAATGCGAGTCCAAAATCTTACCGTTGCGTCACCTCGTTGGGTTACACTATTTTACCGTTTGGCTCATTGATACTAAGAGGCATTTGACGCAAGCGCCAATGTCGCTCTTAAAGTTCTTCGCTTCTGAGCCTCCAACGCACTAAACAGCTCCAGATAGACGCTACCCTTAAGGGCGCCTCATACTACATGCTTCATTTGCGTTGTAGAGTGATCGTAAATACGTTTATTTACGAAACTATTTTACATGCGCCCACTGTGCTAATGTACGAAAAGGAAGCACACTTTAGACAACGACTAAATGTTTTCTTACCATACTATGTTCATTAATACGGTAACATACCATGTATGGTATTTTTATTTAAGGGATTTTTAGACTGCCGTTATCCCGAAAATACGTCCCGAATTCGCAAAGTGCAGAACGAGATGCATGGGCTGTCCTTTGATTCATATATCCAAAAACAACATTTTAGGCTTACCGCTTAAAGTCCCATAGGAAAAAAAACTGCAACGGAAACCTTGCACGCCATTTTAGAGCGTTGCGATAGAGGTGATATGCTTCTTGTCGAGCGTGGTACACTGCCCCTTATCGCTCCGCTGTTCCAACGTGTAGATCTAGAAAATTTGAAACTGGTACAAACTTCTCTACGCTCCTTTTAAAAATGTTGCGTCCACACAAATTTGGAAAACGGCCAGATCCTTTTATAGATTCTTAAACAAATTTAAGCGTGCCATAATCGACGTATGGGGAATAACTGAGCTATAAATGATTCCTTAACATACCAAACATAGGCGAAATATGATGTCAAATACTTTTCTATATATTATTGCAGTGATGAGTTTGGTATAATGTATATCCTTAAATGATCTTTCTCAATAAATGCATGGAAGTATCCCTTAATTTCGTTCATTTATAATTGTAGGAGGCAAATATTCCGCATTTTAAGGTGAGCTTGCTTGAGTGTTGTGGCTAGTCGCAAGCAAATATGTTCGTCGTACTCAACCAAAATATTGTTTTGTTGTTAAGTTCTTCACCGCTCGTTAAAATTTCCCACAGTTTAGGAAGAACATAACGGTAGTTAGTTTTTCCTACAAAATTATAAGAAAACAGTACTAAAATTAGTTTTCTGGTTCGAAATTAATACATAACGAATCCAAAACGGTAACATACAATAAAAATAAACCTTTATTTTACCATTACGTGTTTCCTGTCTAACAAAGTACGTGTTTAACCCTCTAAAATAGCACATAATTATTTTTTATATGTTCCACAGGAAACAATGTTTGGCGTAATTAGTATTTACTGCTTTCTTGTCATAATTTCGGTAAGTTAAGTTGGCGTTGCGTCTCGTCGACAGCGAGGTCATCAGAGACGGTTGACACATAACTTCTTACAATGTCAGGAACTGGGAGAGGAGTCGGCCATGGCCTTTGTTAAGAAACCATCCCAAGTATTCGCCAGGGGCGATTTAGGGAAACCATTGAAAATCAAATTACGGCTGGCTGGAGCCAGGAATCGAACCCGGGTCCTCTCGAATTCGAGTCCGAGTCCAATGTGTTACCGTTTTGACACCGCTCTCGGTATCGTAACAGCGAGCCGCAACCTGTAATGGTCATGAGACAGCAGCAGGGAAAGGTTTTGTTCACACTTATACTATAAGGCATTGTTTCAATTTAAAGAATGCTCTCTGAGGGTGGTAGGTACTCTTTCGCTTTGCTACGTGAGAGTCTGTGTATGTACTCTGGTGCTCCAGCTCTCTCCAATTGAGATGATATACGCTCGTGTTTGTAACCAAGCGACGCAGTGGTAACAACTGCGTAAATTTTTTAGTCACATAAAATACATTTTGTTGGGCAATTCAAGTAATAATTTTTAACTTACCGGTGTCACAGTGTGACAGACACCAAATCTAGCGAGGAGGGGGGGGGGTCAATTATGAAAAGTAATACAGACCATCATTTATACACTGCAATTTGTTTAGCATAAGTGAATTATTACTAATCTGAGTGTGTTATGCCTGTCTCCGTCTAATAGCAAGACACAAGTAGTTGAACACTTATGCTGGTTGTGTCAGCTTGGCGATGGCAGTGCGCACTCCGCAAGGTATTTATGTCTGCGATGAAAAGGCAAAGAAGAAGCCGATTATTGCGACCAATGTCTTAAATACTTCCGTAAAGGTATGTAGTTGTATTTTAAGTTACATAACAATACCATGGAGGGCATTTTTTATATTGTGATACATCTATTTAGACCTAAGTAATAATGATGGCAAAAAATTTTAAAATTTACACAGACATTTTAAAAAAATTGCAATGGATATAGCACCAAAATGTAGCTTAAATCGTGGAGTTCAACCCCCAATTTTCAGCAAGTGCCTGTACTTGCCCCTTTGTGTAGAAATATTTTTTTAAGTGATACACCGCGAAGTAGTGTTTTAACGGCGAATTGCTGTTTATACGCGAATTGCTGTTTATAGGCGAATTTAATGAGTAGTCAATTTTTTTTCTTTTGCGAAATAAACGTATATTACGACCGAAAATGTTCTCGCAAATTTTCGCCGTATTTACTGTTCATTGGAAATCTTTAATTTTGTATAAACATTGAAATACTGGCAATATACGTCACACACTTCCTTCATTAATATCAAACCATAGTTGTAATCAAGGTAGCATACGCCAGAGAACACGAGAGAACGCGACCGAGTGTACGACTCCGTCCTCCCGCTATTTCATACTCTTAGCAAACAACTGAGACAGGCAAAGAGTGTTTCCTCTGGCGTAGTTGTGACGTGTTTACGAGAGAGAGATCACAATAGAGAACACTCTGGGCTAATTGAGACACGGTCTAAGTTCTGGTCTTGTACAGCACGGGCTATAAGTTTCTAGTCTAGAAGCGTATTGTACGTGAACTATAATTAAATTCGTTATTTTTTTTTTTGCCAAGAGGGTCAAGAAGGGACTCTGGCGTCTTTCGTCAATTGCATATCATGTACAAAATTTCACCACCCTTTACGATTCTGATTTTGCTGTCAAATGTTTTCTATCAAGGAGTTAAACTTGACGATGAATTTAGAGGTCAACAGAAATGTATTGCGTTTATTAGATCTAGTTGACTAAAGGAAATATTGAATTTATCACTGTAGCCAAAGAAGATTGCGTAATACCCACCGTGTCAGTATAGCCTACACTGAGGTAAGATGCCTACAGCTAGCATCATGGCATATGTCAAAACGAACCTGAAGGACAGTGTTTATATCTAACAAGGCTCCACTCCAAGGGAAGTTCATAGATACCAGACTTCTTTATGCAAATAAATTTCGGATTTCTGACTCTATCAACAATCTCCAGCATAATAAGGCCTAGAAATCACTACATTACGCTTGAAACCTTGTGAGAGAAAAATATTCCATCTGAAGGAGCGTGTCTATCCCCAACAAGGCTTTAGCACTCCACTTTAAGGGTGTTCAAGTGTGATAAAGTCATAATTTTATATTTATATGGAATATTGTTAGTTTTGTAGACGATAATTGTGAGTACATTTTATTCTTACGAAACAATTTTAGCTCTCATAATTTTTTCATAACGGGGTGTCAAAGTCTCAATTTGCTTGTTACACTGTCATGCAAATAGCGAAATCCAACTGAACTACTTAAACAAAATAATTCACTGTGAACTTAAGTCCACTGAGCTATGAAATAAAACATTTTAAAACCCACAACGTAGTATTTTGAATTAAAAAAAAAAAAAAAAGAAAAAAAAACGCAAAAGTACAGAAAAAAAAGTTGCAAATTCAGTAATTCTTTAAAATACAAAAACAGTTCATGTGATTTTCTAAAATGTTTTATTCCGTATAGCCCATAGTAAGTTGTTTCACTGTGAATTATTTCACGTACGTAAGTCAATAGGCTTTCGCTATTAGCATGGCAGCAAAACACGCACATGTTGACTTTGACGCACCGTTATGAGAAAACTGTGCCAAAAAAAAAATGTTTCGTGAGAGGAAACTGCACTCACAAGTATTGTCTAAAAAATCTAACACTACTTCGTATAAATATAAACTTATGACTTTTTCGCACTTGAAGTTTATGGAAACCAGAGTTCATAATGATAGCAACATTTTTTTGCATCTACGATCTGTATATCTTCAATAGAACAGAGCCTGTATTTCACTGCGATAGGCTTGAAATCTTTGAGGGACTAGAGCGTCCCACCTGAAGGAGAGTGTCTATATCCAACAAGGCTTCAGCACGCCACCTGAAGGGGACTTTTTTTTTTTTAATTCAATGAGGTATCACCTCGCCTGAACTATGCGCAGACGTGTCTGGCAACGAGCCTCCTACAGGGCCGCAGTAGAGAAAGAGTCGCCTCAGATTGAGATCACGCCACGGTGCCGAGGAACGCAATCGGCGCACGACGCAATTAACCTTTCAAATGCGCGCCTCGCGGGTGGTCTGGTCTGGCGAGGTTAGCTGGAAGTTTTCCCGACAAACTGACCTTGTCCGCGCCTTGCGTTAATTACTCTCTCTGGCAAGTGAGGTGCCTGTCTTGAGA
Source organism: Medauroidea extradentata (assembly GCA_003012365.1). Lineage (NCBI taxonomy): Eukaryota > Metazoa > Arthropoda > Insecta > Phasmatodea > Phasmatidae > Medauroidea > Medauroidea extradentata. The sequence continues at coordinate 26,280 of PNEQ01056923.1, forward strand.
GTATCTGGAAGGGCTGGGGAAGTAGACCTATACACCGGTATTAAGTACACTCTCGCCTCTCTGACCATTAGGCACGGTTCACCTGCATTTTCCAGACACCTCTAATGTGGTGGGATTAAGTGATTTGACCCCACACGTTTATGATGCATTAATAACGATAAAAAGCGTGCGGCGTGCCTGTTGAAACCAGTTTCGAAGATTTTCCTCTCTCTCTCTCTCTCTCTCTCTCTCTCTCTCTCTCTCTCTCTCTCTCTCTCTCTTTCTTTGTATGAGAACCATATTCAGAAAACTGCATTAAAAAGTAAAAAAAATAATAATAATAAATAGCGGTTTTCGAGAAAAAAAGGAGTATCTGCATGTTATTGACCAGCCGACCGACAGCAAAACCCTGATGATCTCATCGTTATCTTTCGGGCCGTTTCTGCAAGTTGAAACATAAGTGAATTAAAGTAACATCATTAATTTTTTTTTTTACATTTTATGCTTTCTTTACTGGTTGGTAGAAAGAAAGCATTTAATGAAATATGTTAAACAATATGGACCATTCAACTTTGTTTCTTGCAACAATATATATATATATATATATATATATATATATATATTGTAAACAACGAAAATTCTTGTGGTAATAATCTTATTAATGGAACTATGTAATTTGTTATTTTTGGTAAGTCCATAAATAGTAAAATTATGTTTTGACATTGTAGTATGCAAAACTATAGCCAAAGACATAAACTATTGTATATGCTGAAAATATAACAGAAGAAGTATGTGCAATTTGTACCTAATTATAATCAAATTGCACATACTTCTTCTGTTATATTTTCAGCATATACAATAGTTTATGTCTTTGGCTATAGTTTTGCATACTGCAATGTCAAAACATAATTTTACTATTTTATTGACTTACCCAAAATAACCAATTACATAAGATTATTACCCCAAAACTTTTCGTTGTTTATAATATTAAACTTAATTTTAATTCTTGAATTGTTTTTGTACAAAATATTAATATTGAAATGTTTGGATATATTTTACCCATTTTTAAAACTAAAATAATAACAATAACAATACTAGTATTTTTACAAGTGAATTTAGGATTGTTACTAAGTGCTTAACGAATTATTTTCTTGTATATTATGGGAATTATGTTATACTTTTAAAGAGTTTTGATGTGGGTCAATCCCCAAAACCGTAAAATTTTCATTTTAAAATGTTATTATGCAATGAAAAAGGGACCAAACCTAAATTTGCAACCTGCAGTTGATCCGGTATGAGTAAAAAGAAATAAGGTCACGTGCTTGAAATTTCTTAACCACGCATTGACGACATTCCGTCTTCAATGTTTAAACCAAATAATGTCATTTTAATAAAATTTCAATGATAAACACACAAATAGTTCATAGTATATGTATGGGCACAAGTGAGTGAGATATTTTAGTCAGCGCATAACATCGAGGTCTTCAGCGCTGGTGCAGGGTGACATAAGGTAAGTGTGGAGCAGCGCTGGAATGAAAGGGCGGGGGAAACGAGAGATCCCGGAGAAACCCCGTCGATCAGTTGGCATAGTCCGGCACGGTTCCTACATGCGAAAATTTGGGGACCGGATTGGTTTGCAGCATAAATTTAACGAAAAAACATACTGTCTGTTATCTTTTTTAAACAGGAATCCGGAACTCACCATCCGTAAAGCGGAATTTATGTCTATTGCTAGAGGCCAAGGTTTGTGTCGAGATGCAGTAGACGAATCTGGTATACAATTAATTAACAAGCCGGGAAACGTAATGGCCACTAAGGGATCGATGGATGCCCGTGTTTTAACATCAAAAGAAATAAGGGAAAATGTTTCAGTCATTGCCTGTCGCAATCCAGAGGGTCATTTCCTCCCTCCTGCACTCGTCATAAAGGTTGTAATCAAGAAGAAAGAGCTTTAACGAGGACCCTCCCCTGGATCACAAGTGTTCGTGAATCAAAAATATCTTCGTATATGTAAATGACGAGATTCTCCTTAGGTGGCTCACAGAACAGTTTCTTCCCAGTAAACCATCTGGAAGAAAGTCTTGATTTTAGAAGGTCACGCAGTTCAGGGCAACACATTTGAAATGTTGGATGTGGCAGATACTAATGACGTAATTTTACTGTGTTTACCCAGTCACACGACTCAAGCACTACAGCCTCTTGACAAATCTTTTTTCAGGCCTCTCAAGGTTTAAATGTAATGAAGCTGCGAATTTGTGGATGGTGCGTAACAAGAAAAAGTCCATCTCGAAGGATGAAGTTAGTGTAATATTGGAGAGAACCTGCATATTAACAGCATCTGTACAGACTAGGGTGTTTGGTTTCAGAGCCGCAGGAATATTTCCTATCGATCCGCTTTTTTCCATGGCTGACATGGCAACCCATGTACCTATACATCAACCTGGCACCACTTCAACAGCTTCAACTAGACCCACATCATCGTACACTGAAACGTCTTCCCCGTGGTTATCATTGAAGCCTTCTACGTCTGTATCCTCACAAATAGGGAGCTCCAGTGCTCTAACAAGTCACTCAACATATGTGGTTATGGTTAGCATCCCTTCTTCAACAGAGCTTCTTCCTAATACAGATCCATGTTGCTCTTCTTAGAAAATCCAAAACCCATCATCAAACCAACCATTAACTTCAGGAGTACAGTACTAGGCCTAGTTATCATCACAGACACTCAAGAAACACCCTCTGAGCTATTGCACGAGGTAAGTCCATTTCCTGTAATCCCACAATCCAAACCACACATGAGAAAACAGGGAGCTACAATCTTAACATCAAAAGAACACATAAAGAAGAGAAAACAGCTTGCTCTCGCCAAATCAAGAATGGCTAAAAAAGAAGAGTGCGAGAACAAAATGGTTTTTGAAATATGAGAGCTTGAAAATAGAAAACCAATTTTTTAAATGTTTCGAATGATAATATCCAGGCATTTATAATAACAGAATTTCAAAAATACTTGCTTTTTGATTTGTAAATAATTTTACTATCCGTAATATACACAATTTCATTTTTAAAATGTTAAAACATCAGTTATTCATTTATGTAGGTTTTGTGGTTTCAAGAACTTTTTTTTTTTTTCATAAAACAGTTTTTAATTTTTTTACTTGAATGCAAATCATACTACCGCCTAGCACTGTATAAGAGACGTCCATTAACATAATATCTACTCGACAAAAATACCATCGAATTATGGTGAGTAATTCAGATTTGATCGACAATTCAAGGGGGCCGCGGTGGCCGAATGGCCAGACCATTCGCCTCCCGCCAAGGTGATCCGGGTTCGATTCCCGGCGGGAACGGTCCCCGGACTTTTGCATGTGGGGATCGTGCCGGACGATGCCGTTGGTCGGCGAGTTTTCTCGGGGATCTCCCGTTTCCCCCGCCCTCTCACTCCAGCGCTACTCCATACTCACCTCATGTCACCCCTCACCAGCGCTGAAAACCACGACGTTAAGCGCTGACCAATAATCTCTCTCGACAATTCAAGTCGATCGTTCGGCATCATTACAATGGCAGGCATCTATCTATCCCTAGTGCATTTCTAAGAATGACCATAGGGTAGTGCGAAATGGCAGCATGTCGACTATTACTGTAGTATTTTTTTTTTGATAAGCAGAAAACCTTAAGTTATCATAAATAAATTAACGTGAACTAACGTGAAATTAAAATAATTTTCCACGATTTTACAGTTTTTAACGAAATGTAGGGCGTCTGCCTCGTACTCACGAACACACTGCAGCGCCTTTGAAGCACGTGGTAGGCAGCTTCCATGTGGTCAACGCGAAACTTCATAATTGTTTGTCACGTTGTTAGGGGCGCGGTCTACCGCAATTTTCATCACCATTATTTTATTTTATTTGTACCAGATATTTTTTTCTTATTTTAGACACAAAATGCAACTAAATTTGGCTCATATGAAATTTTTTTATTTCTCACAGTTTTCGCGTAATGGCTTGTTAAAATCATATTTTGCTCGTTTCCGTTTTAAGGACTACACTAAAACCAACTGGTATACCAAACTAAAAAAAAACACAGTGGATAAAGACATTGCAGGCTACAATGTCATGCTCATGAAAATAAAGAATATTTTTTTTTTATATTTAAAAAAAATTATTTTGAATTTTTAAAATTTTTGTTTTCAGTTTCAGCATTTTTATTAAATACAAACGTAATCCGTAAAACGGAAACATGCAAAATATGACTTTAACATGCCATTACGCAAAAACTATGAGATATAGAAAAATTTCATAAGAGCTAAATTTAGTCACATTGTGTGTCTAAAATAAGAAAAAAAGTATCTGGTACAAATAAAAAATTTTAAAAATGGTGATTAGAATTGCGGTAGACCGCGCCCTTAATGGGTTTAAATAGCATTTGAAATCCTCCCTAGAGAGTCTCTAAAGTGTGATAGATTAAATGGTTCAATTGTTAAAAAATAGAAAATACGCATGTGTTTAAAATATTGCAGATTGCGAACATAATTACTAAGATTTATTATGTACTTTTAAATGAACATGAGCACACTTCACAGACCTCTTATTGACACCGCGGCTCAACTAGGCAAAACACAACTTTTTTAACGGAATGTGCACGACTTCTTCTAAGAAGCCTCGTAATTTGAGAGGTCGGCGCCAGAGGATAAATATTACGTAGCGGCCAATAACCGGAGGGGGGAAATTAAAGGTTCCCTCAATCGTTAACTGTCCAGGGTGCCTGACTTGTGATGAATTTCTCGTGGAAAAGTTCTAGGAATGTTTTCTAAGTTTGAGGAGTGGGTGAAAGTGAAGGTTTTATTCCGATACCCCATATTTTTATACGTCCACTTCAATTTATATACTCGTAAATTATTTCCAAACATTCATTCGCATGATCAACAATTTTTCTACTAGAAGTGCTATTTTAGCTTACCTGAAGTTTAGATTCAGAAATCACTAGTTTGTCCATGGAAACATTCTGTATTATTCTGATTGTTCATTGTCATAATCGCTTCATCTTCTTGTGTTGTCTAGACTAGCTGTACCTACGTAAAATGTAGTATCGGTCACAATGATTGGTTGTGATGTCTTATTAACGGAGTCGTATTTGCTCATTAAGGGTGTTCAAGTTGGGAAAAATTATAACTATATGTTTGCAAAAAACAGTGTTAGTTCTGTAGACGTTTATGGGAGTACAATTTACTCTTACAACAAAAATTAGCTCAGTCAGTTATCCCATAATGGCATTTCAAAGTCAAAATGTGCATAATGTTAGTTCACACACCTCGAAAACTAATTAACATAATGAAACGAAATAATTCACAGAGAAAGTACATGTCCCGGGCTAGGGCTTTAAGTATATAAAAATCCAATACGAAATATTTTTGTATTAAAAAAAATCCTGAAAGTATCAAAACAAATTTAAATTTCAGAAATTTTTTAAAAATACCAAACATTGTTTTAATAAGATTTATATACTTAAAGCCCTAGTCCGGGACATTTACTTTCACTGTGAACTATTTTGTCTCATTATGTTAACAAGTTTCCGGGGGGGGGGGGAAGAACTAAAAAAACATGCAAATTTTGACTTTGAATTGCCATTATGGGAAAACTGGTTGAGCTAATTTTTATAGGAGGAAAATGTACTCCCGAATAACGTCTATAAAACTAACACTGTTTCATGCAAATATAAAATTATGATTTTTTCTTACTTGAACACCCTTAATAGAATGTGTGATGGCTAGAGATACTAGTTTGTCGTGACAGGATTTTTGAACCATTTTGTTTCAATACATTATGTGCACATCGACAGCTCTACTCAATGGCTATTAGCCGCGTGTCTTTATTGAAACACGCATCTTATTTGACTGCACCAATCAGAATAAGACTATTGCGACACCATACGTCTGTGAATTGCAACTGCCAATCACTGGCCATAAAGCAGAGTTGCAGATGTGCACGTAAGCCGTTGACACCAAATCGTGCAAATATTTTTCTCCACGAAGTCGTGGCTCTAGTGACGTCGTAAAATAAATTAAGTTTGCCCAAGCAGGCGAATCATCATGGATTCGTCTCCTTCGGATCTTGTACTTAGCTAAGCGGAACTGTCGAGTCTTACCGCTGCGTGAAACTCGCCGATATTTGTAACGAGTGCATTTTATAAATGAGTAAAAAAATTCTGAAGCGGGAAACTTGTCAATCTATAAATGCGCCAAGTGTATGCGTTTATGTGTTTAAATAGAGAGGCCACCAGCAATAAAACTAGTATATTGATTATATTCCATGAAATCTTTTGAAATTCTATTCACGTATAAGGCGAAATATCGAGAAAAATCTTTGGGCTAACATACTCTTGAAACCGCCGCAGTTTCTTGCACCATACATGATTGGTTGAAAACTGTCAGACACTACATGGTTGACTAAAGATCAATCATTGGTACCAGTATTGAATCCTTCAAATACGGTAACAGTTTCACGAGTAGACGACAGTCAATAGCATAAACAAAGCTTCCGACATGTTGAACGTTGAACCCTAGCAAACAGTCATAATTTCCCGCGATAAAACAGTCTCTCTACCTATAGCTTAAAGTTTAGTAGAAATGAAAATCAGAATCGTAGATGCACACGAAGTAAAGATTACTTAGCTACTTCTCATAATTCGGCGTTTGATCAAAGAACTATTCCGTAGTGTTTTTTTACGATTAAAGATGGGACAGTTTTAATGTACCGTAAGATGAGGTGACTCGATACATGTGGAGTGACTTGAGACAGTTCGCAAAAAATATTTTTCCCACATATGGTAGCACTGAGTAAATAAATTAACTTGTGATACATTTCAAATCGTGAATGTCTACATGAAAATAAATTCATATTTACTTACCTACGTAGAAAATATTTGTTTTATAAAAGTGTATCAAGTCATCTCACGGTATATAAAGATACAATAAATCGGCATGCCTTAACCCGGACAGTGTAGGTGGTGCCGAAACAATGCTACATCGTTGCAGAATTCCCAGCCTGCAATATAATCTTCAGAATGTCACTTACACGTGCCAGGTAGAAATACCAGTTATGTTGCAGGTAGGACCTCGCAGCACGAAATGTTTAATTTCAATACAGTCAATGTTAGGGACCCTGATTCATTGCGGGAAATATTGGCAGTTTGCAAGGCTGCAATGTAACATGTTCATATCTGAGTTCCTCTATCGTTATTGGCGTGTCCACATCTGACTGGGCCAATGACAGCTCTGGTACGCCGCTACTGAACCACATAATAATCCTCCAATCACACAAGACGCAGGCTGATATACAGTTAATTTTTTCCAAAATTCAAATACATTAAAGATTCTTACGTGTTTACTCTATATCTACTACCCATATTTATTATTGCAGTCATGTTTTATCTTCATTCTGATATTTAATGATGACGTTAGAAATATTCGCAACCTGCAGTCAGATCCCTAAATATGACACATTCTAATTTAGTAGTTTTTTCAATGATTCCAAGTGGTGTCGGATAAAATAGGCACTTTTGAAACCCAGTTAATTTTTTATTTTTATTTTTTTTATTTTCCCGCCACATTTTAATACAAACAAAAGAAACCTAACTAGCAATCGAACTGTATAGATTCTGAGGTCACAATAAATCTTATTTTTGAAAAGATTGTCTTCAAAAGTGCTTTCTTTATCGCGAATCACCTAGTAACAATGTGATAGTCACGTGCTCTCGAATTACTGGAAACATGCAGGACACTACGCGAAGGTCTGTTGTACCGGCAACGTTCACGAAGTGTTGCTGTGCTGTTAGATAATTTGTCATAGTGGAAATTCCACAAGAAGATTTTGAACAATTTCAGTAACCGGCGGTTCATGCTTGGCGCGTTCATTCCCGGCCGGCAAGATTTGCTCTTGTAACGGTTTCTCATGCGGGCGCAGACAGCGCGAACGCATCAAACGCCCGTCAGCGATCAACAGGGCTATTAAAAAAATAAGACCTTTTTTTTTATCTCTGTAGCCGCGATTTGCGCGCCGTAGACGCGTCCGCAGAGATTTATGGCGCGCTCGGATTCCTGGACTGCACTCAGGGCGCGCTAATGACAGAGCGAGGGCCTCGTGCCGTGAGTGATAGCTGTGCGGCGGCCGCGCTGAAGCCTTGATGGAACATAATTGCATTCCCTAAATGCAGGGAAGGAACGAGCATTTAACGCGGCTCGCAAGACCTGCTTCATCCCTCCACCCCCCGTAACCAGCTGGTCCACAGCCACCCACCTTCCTCCCCCGAGGTGTTGGCTGGCGCCGGGCCCGTGGACCAATTATCCCACACTTGTGGCCGTGTGGGGAGGTTTCTTCGGCTTGGATCCAGACAGACGCGGTGTCCGTTCTCGGCCTGTCCCGCTCAGGGAACTTCACGGAAGTGAACCCCGTCGACAGTGGTCTTGACGAGGATAAGGAACAGGTGAAGCCGCGCGCATTTCTTCACCTGTACCTGGTCTTCCTCGTGACGTCAGCATTATCACACCAGCAAACCCAAACCAAAGACACCGTCTACATGAGCATTTTTAGCTTAGAAGTGATGACGCCGCTATAATGCCGACCAGTTGAGGATTTAGAAAATTTTTGTTTGGGGGGGGGGGGGGCTTACGTGACTTTATGGATTGTAAATATACCAGTCATCTCAAAAATGTGGTTGTTTACTGTTACAGAACATTAAAAATAACATACATGCAAGTAGGACAAGGACACAATAAATGTACTTGGGTCATCATAGAACAAAACTCCAGTTTCCTTGAAGCGACTGGACATACTTTGGCTACATAATGTTGAAGACGATTTTGAGGGGCTTCAGCTAGGTAGCCCCCCAGCCCCCCTTGAATTCGGCACTGCGGGAGACATTATAGTGCGCATCAAATGTTACGTCGCCGCAACGAGCCAAGGCAAAATTTACGCCGATCCATTTTCACCGTGGGACACATTCATTTAATTACATTAGTGGAAAGTATTTAGTAAAGTTCAGTACACGTTTCGTATTCATTCTGTTAGTACGTTTTAAAGTAGGGTAGTTTGAAAATGCCGTTTTAACTATGTTGGAGGACTTAGGAACAGAGTTAGTAGTGAACACGATGTCTAACAAACCATATTGTCTTGGTACGAAGTATGTGTTTCTTTTCGTACACTATCACAATGGACACATGTGGAATAGTTTCGTTAAATAACGGATTTACGAACACACTGCAACGCAATTGAAGTGCGTGGTACGTGACATCCTTAAAAGCGGTGATACAGCCGTCAACTGAAATGTATATTGGTTTTTAAGAATGAAAAAATATTTCAGTTTTATTATTAAAATTCTGGCCATGTTAAAGAGCGGAGTATGACCCCGTGGTTTATTTAAAGTTAGTATTGATGGACAACATGTATTAACCTATCCAGAATATAATATTGATTATTACTTTGATCGGTTTTAAATACCGTAGCAGAACTGACATACAGTTACTTGTGACACCAGACATTCTAACAGTAGGGCCTACTTGTGTTACGCTCTAACGATGTTCTAGACCATTCGCCTCCCACCAAGGTGATCCGAGTTAGATTTCCAGTGGGTTAGGCCCCAGTATTTTCGCATGTGGAAATCGTGACGGAAGATGCCGTTGTTCAGCGGGTTTTCTCACGGACCTCACGTTTCCCCCGCCTTTTCATTCCGGCACTGCTCCACACTCACGTCATGACAACCCTCACCAGAGCAGAAAGACCTCGATGTTAAGCGCTGACCAAAATCTCACACTCACTCACTCTAAAGAAGTAAAATGTTCGGAAATTAAACTAAAACAATAATATAGATCGCAGGCTTTCGCGGCCGTTGTCTGCATTTTCTTGGCTTGTGGGTGTGAGCCGCGTCTGAAGATTGTCTTGCGACGTTTCGGCAGTCGTTGCAGCTGCCATCATCAGGTAGTCTCCGACTCCGACTACCTGATTATGGCAGCTGCAACGACTGCCGAAACGTCGCAAGTCAATCTTCAGACGCGGCTCACACCCACAAGCCAAGAAAATATAAAACATTAATAATGAACAATACAAAAAACTAAAATGGCGACTCTACTTTACACTTAAAATAGACCACGTAGCCGGCGCAACCTTATAAGTAGAGGTACGTTAATTTCGCAAATACATTCCACGTCAGGTTGAACGCCAAAAATATATACTTCATAATCACGTGTGTGATTAGCTGGCGGCTGTCACGAAACGCATTTGACTACTGCAAGCCAGTAGTAAATAAGGAAATGATTCATTAGAGCTATGGCTTGTAATGTTGTAAGCTAATGAATAATCGACTGTATCCAGAGCGTGTACAGGGCTGAGCAATCTAGGCTACTGCCAGATGAATCCGACAAATTGACGTACCTCTACATATAAGTAGTGTGTAGTAGAGGACGATTTTTGGCAGCCGGACAGTTTAGCCTATTTATTTACTTTTATTGTGAAATGTAAATTTCGGTGCCACATTTTAGAAACTGAGTTATAAAGTAAAAAAAAGGCAAACAATTATTTAAGAAATTTCACAACTTTTTGGTTTAAAATAATTATTCTTTGGACTTCACTGTCCTGTACATACCAGAGCACAATCTGTGATATAATTGGTCACGAGCCTCTATGCGACGTAATTTACATGTGTGATCTGTCTTTTTGTGGAAGTTTTGTCACTCTACCGTGTAACTTTCAATTACTGAACAGAAGAGTTCTTTACGGCAGGTCAAGATGTTGGTGGCTCGCGTGAGGCGTCGAACGAGCTTACAGGTGTTTGGAGTCAAGTATGCTGGCAGAAAATATCGCGAATTTCCCACGTCCTTACTTATTGTCAATAGTGTGGTGAGATGTTACAAAGTACACATGAGTTTGCTCACAGCTGTACAGTAGTATTAGCGCACGTCGTTGGAATCGTTATCTAACGGCCAGCCTGGTAAAAACGACCGTAGTGCGGCTTCTTATGACATGCTGCGAGATAGACGATACATAGGTTTTTTGACGTCACTAATTTAACTACTTTTCAGGGAAGCATTCACAGTGGAGAGGTATCTCGGAACAAAGTGCCACTGATTAAATGTCCAACTTTTATGGTGGATGTGATAGATGTTTATGCTGTGTTTCTTTACCGACAATTTTTGGATTATTTTAATTCTTGTTTAATTCATATTTCGCTTTGTTTATTTTATTGCTTGCACTATAAAAAATATTGGTAAACGTACCATACCGATGAATAGGCGTCTTAAGAAAGTAGGTACGGTAAAATTGTTTCCAGTATGTCAATGGTACTGTTCTTATTCATTTAGTCAAATCTAAACCGGTGTTTCCAGACTTGTAAAGTAACAATGCTCAACATCTGGTCTGTTTACAAACTGAACTGTGGTAAGTGTCCCATACTGTGTGTACGTTTGTCACTTCCATTACTATTTAGAATGTTATTTTTTGCAGTGTATGATATTTTATTCACCTCGGACTAGAGTTCCGAAATGACAACTGAAATCTTAACATTCAAATAAATCACAATTGGTGAAGCAAATCGTACAAAACTAGTCTAAATGAAAAATTTCAAAACTGGTTTCATTGATCCAGCAAAGAATAACTTTACGCTGACTAAATCCTTCTTTTTTTATAAAAAAAGAAATGCCTGGACATATATATTATTTTACATACTCAACTGTCATATACTATTTGGCCACGTTGAAATACATGTATAGTTGCCTGTACCTAACATGCTCTCAATGTACTACCTATATCAAGTTCGCATGTGAAGACGATTGCGTTGAAGAAGACGTAAGAATGCAGCAAAGGTGGCATACAAGGGTTCGTGAACAGGGAGTGCTCCAAGAAAACATCCTTTTTGTGTAAAAATCGGGAGCAAACACGAACGGGAAGCAAGCCAATATTTCCATTGATGGAAGGCGAGTGTAAGTAATTAAACTATTATTCTGTATTCTGTGCACCAGTGCTCTTTACGTCAGGGACAAAATAATTAATTCACGGTAAGACTGTCTTCAGAAATTATGACTTGTCCACACTCACTACGTACCACACGCATGCGAAGACGAATCAGGGTTAATTGTTCCAGTCTAATAGTTGGCATGACTCAATTCGTGAGATCCGAATAAACCAACTATATTACCGGAGATTCCATCATTTTCTGTCGTACTGCCCGTAACCGTGGGACTAATGACATAAATACCAATATACAACCACAACATCCCCTTATTAAAAGTGCTCTGTGTCTGAAGAAGGCGCCACTCGGACAGAAGCTGCGACATGACCGGAAAATTGACATCTCAGAAACGTATTCAGTAAATTTTTGACCACTGAGTGAGCAAACATGTGGTTCGGAAAAGACATAAACCTAAAAATGTTGCCGGTGACCTTTGTGCATAAATGTAATGCTTCTCGACCTCTGTCCCTCTCTTTCTCTCCCTCTGTTTCTCTCCTTCTCTCTATCTCTAGCTCCCACTCTGAGAAACTCGCGACAGTGTACACCAAAACTGAAAGCTCAGAAAGCCAGTAGGAATTTCCATTTTTTAAAATTTGATAAAGAAACAGAGAAAAAAATAGGTGATCCCAAATGTGAAATTTTCCTACCTTTATATGCACGTATTTAGTCAGAATAAAGTGTACGAAATTAAGGCGGCATAAATAATCCCCTACAAATAAATTGGTCACTCCACAAAATATTTTCTCACGAAATTTTTAAAAATTGGTTTCTAGGATTGCTCTTTTTTTATATATGCAGCTTAGAAAAACATACACGTTTTTTTAAAGCTTTTACTTAGATTAATATAACATCGAAATACATATTATTTGGTTATAAGAATAGGTCTACTGTATCATACAATAAATATTGTTACCGTTCTTTTTTTTTTTTACTTTTTTAGAATTTTTTCATCAGGGAACTGAATTTACTAATACACATAATTATTCGGGAAGGAAGGAGGAGAGAGGAATTAAGAAATTTACAATACCTTGCCGGATTTCTCCACTAACAATCAATAAGATATTTAACAAAATAATAACTTTCTATTCTCAATAATCAGCCAGGTGTTTGTGAAATTCAGAGCGACTCATGTTTTGTTTATTTGTGGCGTGCCACAATATTTTCTCCGCATGTTCAAAGCTTTAAACAGTAGTTCAGATTTGACTTCCATCCCAATGGCTTGAGCAGTGTAATCGTTTTATGAAAGATGGTAAAACATGAGCACCTAAACCTACACACCTAGATATTTTTATCTACGGACAGAATCTTGCTTTCCTATAGCTACACGCCTACATAATTAACACAACTTCATCTGAAAATCATGTTTCCCCGTTGCCGCCAGCAAACGCTGCCTAGTAAATATTCACTTGGTAAACAATAGCTATAAAACGCTTCCAAAGGGGAAACCTGACTTCCACGTTATGGGAATACTGCCATAACAAGTGAGAGGAGAAAACATTTCGGTAATTTTATTTCAGATTTTCCGAGTAATGTACGTCGCTAAGATGAGGAAACAGTAGAAATGATTATTTAAATAGCACTTGATTATCGAACATACGATTAAGAATAATTGCCTTATCTCTAACCGTAATCTCATAGTTTACCCGTAACTTATTACATACACATCCAATTATGACCAATTAAGTGGTGCGTTATTCATGAATCATTTTCTTTCCTCGACACCGGATAAATTACGCAGAGCAGCGTACAATGTGGGAGCCATTCCAATTTTCATCCATTTAAAGTATAATTCAGCAAGGAAAGAAAATTTCTTGTTTTATTAATTGCGTGCGATTATCTTTCTTTTTCCACCGCGGGAAGCATCTTGGTGCGTTCCTTTTTGTGCTGCTTCTGCTTCAAGCGGTGTTTGGCATTTCTCGTTTATCAATTTAAATGCAGAAGCTTTTTCGGATCCAGATAGTTCCGAAAGGGAGGAAGGAAAGAAAATTTAAATAAAATTACCTGAACGGAAAGCCGTAAAGTCAGTAAACAAGACCGTGCTAATATACCAGAGGCAATGTGAACTCCACACACTTTATTAAGTGGCATTAATATACGTGGTTTGTTTTTGCATGTATAATTCAACACTCTGGAATGGTCTCTGCCGGCCCGTGGAGTTCTTTACAGATGAAAATAGGATGAACAATTTCCGAATGTAAAAATTAAGTTTAGAATAGATTTAAAATTATTGCTTCCGAATTATGTTTGAAGTGTAAAGTAATGGGGTTATTATGCGAGATAAATAATTTTATTTTAAATTTAGCTCTCTGCAAACCAACAAGAAATGGAGTTTGGTATATTTATATTACATGAAAATATGTGTTAAAATATTGCTTCTCAATCATGCTAATATTATATGCTACAATATTTATAATTCTACAGCAAAATATTAAAACAAATGTATGAACATTATTCATGGAATAAGCTATAAATAACCTTCGCTTCAAGATTACGAAATTGTACATCATTTAGACAGCAAGAATATTACAAGTTGATTGATTACACCACTTTTTTAAGATACGATGACATATTTTTGTGGTGGGGGAAGGGAGAAGCGCTTGTCCCTTACCCATAGCAACGTGAAACCAAACAATTATTTATTATTATTATTTGTTCCTGTTTGAAATCGTATTAATATCTAAAACAATACTCTCTGTTCTAAAAATATATTCGTAACGAGGTTTAAAACGCAAGTTATTAGCAGTATTATAAAATGAAGCATTGCATTTACTGTTGTATTAAAAGTTGAGGACTTCCACTAACATAACTTGTAAAATAAATGGAAATTTTCCCTCAGTGTAGTAGATTATAGTGCCAAACTGTAGTACATATATTTCGTTTCGGACCGGGAATAGGACTCTTGGTTGTGTTCAGTTATAAGGTGGATAAATCTGTTGAACATTGACCTTGATACTTTGAAGGTAATGTGGCATCATAAGAAACTCGTATTTAAAAGCAATTTTTGAACATCCAAAATTAACATGAATTTTCTTTAAAAAATTGTTTTAAAAATAGATTCATATTTCTTACTACAGCATTAGAAAACTTTGTAATACATATATTGACCCTTGTTTTAAAGTCTCCTGGTGGGCAATATTTTGCGTGTTGGAGGCTTCGAATTTCAGAAGAATTAAGGGTGACACAAATTAACGTATCAAGCATACCGTAGTCTCTAGGTGCAGGTCATTGAACTATTGTTAAAAGTAGAACACCAGTCAGAGCAACAGTGAGGTACCGAAATGCAGTATTAGATGGCACATTGAGTTTTGACAAAGAATGTAAATAATACATTTTTAAAAATAAAAGGGTTTTGGATGTATGGATAGACCAGCAGGACAGCAAATGTTTCAAGGTTGACAACTATGTATCTATAGGTTATAATGCTGCCATCTCTTGCGACACAATGACAGTAATGTATATGGGGAGTGAGACATTCAAATACAAAAAAGTATTGATCTATTCAGTTTTGAAAACAACGAACATTGCAATGTGTATTATATCCGAGATTTATATTGACTTTTAATGAGAAAATGTGGATTTATTCAGTTTTGTTACCAAAATACATTTTCCAATAGCCTTCCCAATGGTAAATATTCACTTTAGATCAAAACCCATTCCACCATCCTATTTAGTAGAAGTGGTTTATACAGATTTGGTCATAAACAAAATTTTCAATTTTTTGGAAATATTGAGTTTTGAACAATTGCACCTCTTATGCGGTACGTAATCTGTTACATAAAACTGTTAGTTTCTCTGTCCTCTATGCGTGCTTATACCATTCATCAGATTGGTGAGTTGTGCATACGCCCGCTAAGGTTTCTGCAAAAAAAAACTAATTTTGGGACAGGAGGGGGCAAAACGGGGAATGGCTAGAATGGGGCACCCAAAAATGTAGTGAGGAAAAATAACTTTGGTCAGTTACTATGCGTGCGTTCGTAAAGGTTTCAGCAAAAACAAAATGGTGCCGTGGAGGGGGAGGAGTGCAAGAAGGGTAATCAAATATTTAATATTACTTAAACAGAGTACCCAAAAAATTCAATGAGCTTTGCAACGCATGCCATGACATATAGTATGTAATATAAAGGTGTTATGTAAGTGTTGTTATTTTTAAATAATTCGGCACTACAATGTTTATACGTAAAAATTACCACAAAACACCTAACTTAGCGATTTCCCTTTGCGATTTGCAAAGAAAATGACATATCACATAAACAGATGGCCTAGAAAGTGTTTAAAAAAAGTGTGACTTTACTTAAGTAGACACGGAGCAAAGTGGCTTAACGGTAACACGTTGAACTCGCGTTCGACAGGACCCGGATTCAATTCCCGGCTACAGCCACACTGAAAAAAAAGCTTATTGGTCACCACAAAATATTTTGTCATTATGGACCTTACACAATGTTTTAGTGGTGACACAAAAATTATTTTGGAGCTCCCACTAATGTCTTGTAATGACAACAAAAAAAAAATGTGTAACCGCTACAAACGTTTTGGTGAGGTCCATACTGACAAAACATGTTGTGGCCACCACAAACCCGTTTTTTCAGTGCATCTTTATTTTGGTCTCCTATTGTTTCCCAAAGTCACTCCACGCGAATGTTGGAATGGTTCCTTATCAAATATCTTGCTTGTGTGAGTGATTCCCCTCTCAGTTATTGTCCTTGTGCGGACTTACGTATAAGCGTCTGTAATGGCCTGGCTGTTGACGAGGCAGAAAAGCCAAATTAAGGGACATGGGAAGGTACGATGTTGAGTGTACGAGTGGAATACTCAATCATCAATAAAATCTGAACTACTTACCAAATTCGATGAGATTCTTTTTGCGAGTGGATATTTTATCAGCGAACTTTTATTTATATTACACTATGCTGTAGTATGCTTTACTTTCAAGTAAAAAATTAAAAACTGTTCTTAGAAAAATAAGGGTTTGAAACCACAACATCTAAAAAAAAATGGAAAACTGTAATTTTTATAATTTTTAATATGATAATATCTAGGCCTTTATAATAACTCACGTTTTGATATGAAAATAATTTTAACATTTTCTGATAGTAAAATATTTCAAATCAAAACGTGAGCTTTTTTTGAAATTCGGTTATTATAAACGCTTAGATATTATTATATTAAAAATTATAAAAATTTCAGTCTTCCATTTTTATAGATTTTATGGTTACAAGCCATCATTTTCCAAAAAAACTGTTTTTAAAAATTTACTCGAAAGTATCTCATAGTGCTATATAAATCAACGTCCGCTGATAAAATTTTTACTCGGCAAATAGATCTCATCGAAATTTGATGAGTAGTTCAGATTTTAGTGACGATATAGTATTCCAATCGTCCGGTTGACATCGTACATCTCCATACCCCTTAACGCGATGATCCATCATTTCTACTGGTTTCACTATAAATATTTTTATTAATAAACGAGGGTAGATATCAAAGAACCGTTGCACTGTTTTGTTAAAAAATATTTTTACCATATAGTCTAATTTTTTCAAGACAAAAATGTTCGTAGATTTGGATATATAGTACAATAATTAATTAAAATATTCTTAACTATATAAATAGTTGAAAATACTGTGTACTTTGTCTTAAAAAATTGTTATCAAAACTGTACACACTTTTTTTGATATACGCTTTCATTTAGGATTTAAAAAATAACTATCGTAAAATCGTAAAAATGGCCTTTTTTCCGTGAATAGTCACAACTGATCTAAACTCATGCTTAAATGAAAATGAATGATAATCTTGCACGCGCAGTAATAGGTATCTCAGTATTTCATGTTCCGAAGTTAGTATTCTTACCAGCAACAACTTCCCGCGGCGAGGCTCTCCAGATAAACAGACAGAGACGGGAAACGTTTAAGCCATTGTCCGTGTGCGTGTCGCAACACCTTGGCCACGGTGAGCTGGCCGGACGGGTGAAAGTTTTTCAATTAACAGTTGAATATCTCGAGCCATGTGTCGAAACACATCGCTATTGTTCTTGCGGCTGGTGGGGGTGGGAATGTCTGGCGGCGCACGGAAAGTTGCGACAGCTCGTGACGAGGCGTTTACGGCAGAAAAGAAACCGCGCGTGCTAATTAATGCTGGAATCACAATAGCGCGACAGCCGCGACGCGAAGTGCGCGACTCTAATAACAACATTTGTCATCCAATCAGCGCGGCAAAAATGGCTGACGCACTGCGAATTCCGTATAGAAAGTATTTATGTTTTACTCTCGTCGCCGACACGACAGAGCTGAAAAACAGAATATAGGCCTAATTTTGTGCCCAATTGTTGGTGAAACTTGTGAGTTGGTAGGAAATATCATTTATTTATTTTACGAGAAGATTTTTTTCTAGTTATTGTAAGCAAATCATAGCCTTTTTGAGCAAACACGTAATTGTGATTATATTTTTATACTTGTGAATGCCAGTGGGTATTTAAAATAAATTAGAAATAAACTGTAAAAAAATTGAAATGCTGTAAAAATATCTATGACTATCGCACTATAGAAGATAGTAGGTAATGGCAGGGAACTATTTACATTTAATTTAATTTTTGTCGCGCGGCAGACGAACAATAACAAGGAATTTTAGTGTCGCATCGCACTCTTCGCGTCGTTTCTGTACCGCTATTGTGATTCCAGCGTAAGTGTTCGCGAGTGTAGTCGACCGTTGGGGCCCCGAACAAAGCGACGTTGCCAATTGTACTCACTGTTCTGCTACGCTGTGAATTTTTTAACAGGACTGCTAACTGTAGTCGCGTATCTGAGTACATCGGTGACCTCTATATACCGAATGCGCATGATTAATCCCCGGCTCTTGGCTGAGACTTCCGGTAATCTGATGGTTTATTAATCGCCATGTATAAATTAAGTCCCTACCTGCTACAACCTGCTGCTTATGCACTGAGTTCGTTAGCAGTGATCCCGTAGGATTTTGAATAATTCATTTTTTTTTCGGAGGTTCTGAGTTTACATTATGTGGCGGCCTTTGCTCGGAGAGCCCCAGTCTACTTTAGGCCGGTTGCAACTCTAAAGATCGGGCCTATAATATATCCGTACTTGAGGTCAAGTCATGTAGGAGAAAACATTTCGTGTGAAACTGGTGCTGGCAAAGGAATTTCCGGAATTTTCATTTTAGTTCATTTCTTCAAAAACTTTTATTAATTTACGGCAAACCTATAGAAAAAAATATACAATTCTAAAAATTATAATTAATCGTAAACCAAAGTTAATTCCTCACGGTTGCGTGATAGTTTAATTTTGTGAATTAACATTCTGCATGGTCTGATAATCAACAAAATAATTAGGTAATTGGCAACCTCGCGTAAGTAACTAATCAGTAGAGACATGCAAAATTCGCGTTATTTTCTGACAGCTGACTAAGACTCCAAGTAGGCTCGTTCGACGTCTCCCGCTGGCCGATATTGTCGTGACTTGCCGCGGAGAATGCTTACACGGTAGGGAGGCCAGTCTCCGTAAAGATGTAACACACGTAAATGACAGCACATAAAAGTTCGTGACCAATTGAATCACAGATTATGCTCTGTTATGTATAGGAATGTGAAGTTTAGTCTGTCTGATACCAAATGATAACGCGAATTTTGAACGTCTCTACTAATCAGTTAACAATACTCATTTCAAACATATGCAGTTTGTTCAATCAACATTACCCAACACAAAATAATTAGACCTACTCACCAATCTAAAACCATAGAGACAACATCGAACGTTATTTCAGAAAGTATTCCTTTGATATCGATAAGTAAGGCAAGTGGGATTCACGTTTCGTCGACAGCGAGGTCATAAGAGACAGTGATACATCTGTAAACAATGACAGGAAATAGGATAACCGTTGCCATGGCCTTTGTTAAGGAATCATATCAACATTTGCCTAGAGCAATTTCAGGAAATAATAGAAAACCAAAATCACAATGGCCGGAGCTGGGAATCGAAACTCCCGAATACGACTCAAACGTGTTACCATTGCACTCTGCTTGAGCTGGATTGATTGTTGTGATTTTACCGGAAAAATATTTTGTTTGTTTGACTCTGCTCTTTTTGTGCACAGAAACTAAACAGCAGCAGAGCCGTCGTATATTTTTCGGACACAAAATTTACATTCTATAATTTTTAACTGTTTTCGTTTTCAATAATAGAGTTTCCTTAAGCGCGACGAAGAGTTCATACCAGTTAACTCACAAATCCCTCCGTCCCTTGAATACGGTTCTCAGATGTTCAGAACTACCGCCTTGATTTTTTATCAGTTTTTTTCTCTCGATAACTTCTGTTTCAGTACATGTATCAACCTTTTTGGCATGCAGGGCATAGAAAAAACTTAAATGATTTTCTGAAATTATTGAAAGTGACTATAGTCATTATTTTGTGACAGTAAACAGCTGACAAAAATAAAATGATTAACTTTTAGCGACTACAGGGTTAATAAAACCACACCGTATTGGTTCCAGAAAGTGAATAAACCAATAAACTTTTCCCTGTATAACAATTTATCTATTCCCTGATTTATAATAAGATCAACTAACCAAAGCTGAGAAGAATTAATCCCCCTTAACAATGCGGTCAGTAACCAATTAAAGCAAGATCCGGAGAAGGCTTTCTTTAACATAAGTTAAGGAAGTATTTTAACTTATAAGTAACGGTAAGTTTACTGAGCCTTACTTTTCGTGAACAAACTTTAAAATTGTGTGATAACATCCATAAATGACAAAGTATAGGTGATATCGTGTTTATTTTGATAATATATTTTGCCAACTTAAATTTATCAAATAATTATATATGTAAATAATTGTTAAGTTTAGATTTATTTTATTTTATTAATAAAATTTCACCGACGTAAAAGTATTTGAACTATTGCTTGTTCCTAAAATAATTCGTTAATTAATCTGGTATGTGATTTATTTTGCGCTCACATTAAAAGTAAAACGTAATGAAAATTTCAGACCTGGTATACCTTTTGCGGTCGGGCTCGCGAAAGTGAAGTGAAGAAATGTTGGTCAGAGTTTAACTTCTTGGTGATAGTGGCATGAGGTGATGGTAAAATATTGTTTGAAAAAATATAATTAGCATAGTAAAATACGCTAGTTCCTGCTTACAACTTTGAAAGGCCCTACAGGTAATAATAAGAACCACGAACATTTCGCCCAAAAATTTTGCCCCAGTTGTTTCAACGCTTTACGTACACGTCATCAGTTCTGCTTCGTAGCCAGTGATTGGATGTTTTAACTTTTAATTGGCTTGGGGGTTCTATCCGCAAATCACAGACGTGTGGTCTTGCAGTAACCCTATCGTGATTGGCGCAGTCAAATTATAGACGTCACTTCACAAAGATACACAGCCAATAACCATGAAGCACAGCATAACGTCCAAACGCTATACCCCCGACATAGAGAGAAGTAGGTATGGCGTGTATGCAACCCAGAAAATGAAACATGTCATACTAAGTTATCACACGATTAGAGCACCTTAAAACCGTTTTTTGGGTGCATGGAGCCCTAGATCTACTATATGTCCTTCACATGTTTGTGTAATAGTTGTGAAGGTACAAGGCATCGTGTAACACGACTACCTAGGTCATCCTAAGAATGCCCGATAGGGTTGATACTTAAAATATTTTAAATTTTAATTTAATTCAGTTTATTGAAGGTTTCGAAGAGCATAATTGCTCACATACAGAATCTATATGAGGACAGTATTTGGGGCGGCTGTGGTAAGGATAGGGAAATTTCTGCTTAGGGACAGTTGGTATGCAGGTTTCGGAACTTATTTCGTATACAAAACTTGTCTTATTTTTTAAATTGTCTTATGATAATGACAATTAATCGTACATAATCTATCATAAACACTATAAAAAGTTTACATGAGAGTAACCAATAAAAAGTTAACATTTTGTGGTATCATAAAGGTTACTGTAGAAATACTACAATTATACGTTACT
This sequence comes from Medauroidea extradentata, assembly GCA_003012365.1. Classification (NCBI taxonomy): domain Eukaryota; kingdom Metazoa; phylum Arthropoda; class Insecta; order Phasmatodea; family Phasmatidae; genus Medauroidea; species Medauroidea extradentata. The sequence goes on from PNEQ01056923.1 coordinate 48,237, forward strand.
TAATTTTTAAACACATGTGCAGCGTGGTTGGTGTTTAGGTTTAATGGTTTTACATGGCAAATATTACACAATAAACAGAAAATTTAAATACCTAACCTGCATACAGTTAAGCCCGTTAATTTTGTATTTGGGGTGGAATATTATTATATTTTTAAAAGTCTCAGTATGCATAGGATTTTAGACCGAACGTTTTTAACTTTAAGTGCGACAAATACAAGTAATTGTTTGTTCGAGTGTAGTGGTTATATATTGCGGATTTGATATTTATGGCAATTGAACTTTGTGGTCAGTTGTGATTAATTTTCCAAATTAGCATTAGTGAGCTCAAAATACAACACATTGTATGAGGATACATTCAAACAAGTAGATACTGCACTCGTTATCTGGGACAAGGGTTTTTTTTACCCCTAATAGTTAACGGTCTCTAGACAGTATTCTATAATTTTTATATTTTATATTTAAACAGAAAAAAAGTGTAAATTGATATTTGTATTTTAATATATTTAATGTAAAATTAAAAATAATAAGAAAAATTATTATTCATACCTCAAGAACATTAAAATTGAAAGAAAATGTTTTGTTTAATTCATTATGGAATTTATGGTGTGATGAGTATCCCGACTAAATATTGTAGTAATATTAAAAGCTATTTTGTAAAAGCACAAAAAAATATATAAACTGGATTATATAGAAATAAAACACAATAATTCATTGGGTAATGACTATTCAAAAATATTAAAAAATCTTAAAGTATAAAAAATAGCCCACGAAAATTAAGATGTTAAAAAACGAGCTGCAACCAAAGCAGTTCTGGACTGCGTCCAAAATTTAGTTTTCAAAAAATCTGAAGAAAATTATTTTCTTATAAATAAGCACAAATGAAATAAGTAACAAACTTTTAGACAAAATGACAAATGATTGGAACATATTTAAATTTAAATGAAGATATTTTAAAAAATTATAATACAAAACTTGAGAAACACAAGTTAAATGTGAAACATGTAAAGTTTAGAGACACCAGTAAAGTATTCTAAAATGTGATTAGAGGGTTTTTCGAAATTCTGTATCTTAGGTAGTGAAAAGACCTGTAACATGTTTCAGATAAATCCTCGATATCTATCGAACCCGTCGAGATATACAGTTAATTTTAGTTTCGGGATGATAACTACAAAAATAATAGCGAAATGGTTTTTAGATATTTCGAAATTAGAACTCTCAGTACTGTGCAGGGTCATGTGTGTTATTTAATATATGATCGATTTTGATTCGACTGAACAGGCTACCGTCGTGATTTGCACTTCAATTGGACACTTATACCAATGTCTAGGATGTGAAATTAAATTATTTCGAAATTCGACCCCCAAAAGGATGAAAAAGCGCAAAATTTGTTGTCCATCAACCCATTACATCTATCTAACCAGTATAGAGATATTGAGGTGTTGTTCGCGTCAGATTGATGCTTACTTAAGTATTTAAAATAATTATATGTAAGTTTTTTACTTTACGAGATAACTTGATTGTTAAGAATAAAACTAGGCCTAAGTATGTGAACTTTCAAGGCAGACGATCCGAAAAGCAAGTACGACCAGCGAGAAATAAATTATACAGTAGTTAACGCTACAGAAACATATCGAGACGTGGTATTGTAGAATCTATATGAGCCCAGGACAATATTTTATTTTTTAAGTTAAATTGGTTTTTAATGAATTATTTCGACGTTACGTGACGCAGTTGTTTGTAGATCAGGTCTACATTCCGGGAGATTTTGCGCTCGAATTCCGTTAAAAGCTGCGTGCAAACGTTCAATTCTGACACACAAAAACAGCAAAGCAGGTACAATTAGTGCAATTTGCATGTAGTCGTTTAAAAGGGGTAAAATTGATTATCAGCTCACTTTCCACTTAGGTTCCTCGACAACATCAGCTCACATAATATATTATCTCAGTAATCCCAAGGTTGGGGCACCAAATACGTTTCTACGAAATATTTTCCCACCAAAACTTTCTAATGCCATAAACTTGAAGGGAATATTTTGAAAATATGTAATAGAGGGCACCATCACAATTGTTATGCACAGGATAAATCAGACGTTTTTCATTCGATTAACCTCTTACATTTTAGAGTATGTAACTTCCCCACAACGTTAACTTTGCAGTGCTATAAATAAGGCCCCGATGAAGTCACAGTTAGTGACAGGGACAAATTTAAGACTGTTTTTCGCGTGGACAGCTATAGCTACTTATCCAGCTGCAAAGTTAACTCAATTTGTAGGTTTGTTTTTGTAACACTTGATGACTGAAGTATCAAGAGGTACAAAGAGGTTTTTTCAACTAAAGTAGTTATGAATAATACTCGCGAGCAAAGCCTGCTGGTATTAAATATACGAAACTACGAAAATATTGTAACATGAAATATACACAACTTCAAAATAACTGTAACATGAAATATATACATAATAAATATTGCGAGACAAAATACAGATTTTAAATCAGAGTAACTTGCATGAAGTCGTGTAAACAGTGTACACTCTAACTCGCGTATAGACAACGTGACAACATTTCAAGAATGGGCAACGTGCACTTTATTTTACTGCCAGCAGTTTTTTTTTTTTTTTTTCAAACATCGTAGCACTAGTATTGTACACAAATAGTCTTATGGTTGAGAAATCAGCCTAAAGAAAATTATGAAAAAATTAAATATTTTTGAACCCCTATCAAAACGTGCCTGAAACGCCAAATTCAACTGTAGCATACCTGCCCAGACACAAGCCTGCCCTTCCCTCGTTTATGTATGCGAGTGTCTCGCAGAGTGTTCCTCATTGTCACGTCAGCAAAGTTATCATTAACGTACCAGCATGTATTAAACAATGTATTGCACCATAATATATTAACACACTATTATAAACACCACAAATCTACACATTCCATAAAAAAATACCTAGAAATAAAGAGGTGAATGGCCTACGCGGCAACGAGCGTAATTTAAATAAAGTTACACTGAAACCTACCGTTGTGCTTGCGAATACAATTTAATGTAAATAAAAGAGCATTAAAAATATTGATGTATATATATGCTGTACACTGTGTATGTATGACGAAGACACACGTAACAATGCAGCCTAGATGTATGTAGCCTTATAATTGTGGGCTTTCTTTAAATCAAAACATCGTCCCAACACCACGCTTTTTTTTAACTAATCTCTGATTTTCACATTTACCTAAGTATCAAAAGTAAAGGATAATTATAACACCACCAAATAAACTCGGTGGGACTGCGGCATGCTGAAGATTGCTCGATTGGCACTAATGTTTTCTGTTGTCACATTGTTACGAAATACTTTTTAGGGGCATGATACAAATAGACTTACCAAACATTTCAATTAACGTTTGTTTAAAAGCATTGATATAATCGTGTACTTGATATAAAAACATAGTCCGGTATCATTTTACGTTTCGTTGTCATGCACAGCAAATTAAAAAAAAGTTATATTTTCTGGTTGTAAATTATGTCTGATGTACAAAGTTTTAGCGCAAAACCTTGTGTTTCAAATAGGTTTTAATGATTTTATTGCATACACACATTGAATTCTAAAATTAAGTGATTTTTTTAAATTATGCCTAGAGAGATTTATTAAATTTAATTACAATGATGAGTGGTTACATAAATTCCGGTTACTTACTGCCATACAGCTTTTAAAATAAACTGATAGTTCGATGAAATTATTATAAGTTGCTATAGCTCCTCACGCGATAAGCAGTCTTAAATTTGTCCCTGCCACTAACAGCGACTTCACCTGGGCCTTATTTATATCACTGCAAAGTTGACGTGTGGTAGTTATAGACTCGTAAATGTAAGAGGTTAATCGAATTAAAAACGTCAGATTTAACCTGTGCACAACCATTGGTGACGGAGCCCTCAATTACATATTTTCAAAACACTCACTTGAAGTTTAATGGCATTAGAAAGTTTTGGTGGGAAATGGTTTCGCGGAAACGTATTTGGTGCCCCAACCTTGAGATTAGTGAGATGATATATGGGAGCTGAGGTTGTCGAGGAACCTAATCGGAAAGTGAACCGCATAATAATCCATTTTACCCCGTTTAAACGACTACTTGCAAATTTAACAAATTCTATCTGCCGTGCAGTTTTTGTATGTCAGAATTGAACGTTCGCACGCAGTTTTAACGTAATTCTTGTCCAGAACCTCTCGGAATGTAGACTTGAGCTACGGACAACTGCGTCGCGTAACGTCGAAATAATTCATGAAAACAAATTTAATTAAAAAATATAATATTTATGTCCTGGGCACATAGAGGTTGTACTACACCACTTTTCGATTAGTGAAATTCCTGTGTAATTTATTTCTCGCTTGTCGTATTTGATTTTCGGATCGTCTGCCTTGTGAAAGTTTAAAAATTTAGATTTATTCTTAATAATCAAGTTATCTTAAAAAGTAAAAAAAAAACATATAATTCTTTAAAACTTACGTAAGTATCGTTCTGACGCGAACAACACTTCAATATTTCTACTAGTTGGATAGATATCATGGGTTGAAGGAAAACATATTTTGTGCTTTTTCGCCCTTTTAGGTATCGTCTTCATATGAATATAATCATTGACTGAAATATTAGAACTTCTTATAAATAATTGAATTTAGGGCCATGATCTTTCATTGATTACACTCAGTTGTAAATAACTCGAATATTTATTAACCAAATGCTTTGAAAAAATTTGAGACTGTGTACAGTCATACGGTACACAATTTTGACGAGCAAAAAATTATTTTGCTTCGTTTTAGCTTATTTTGACAACAAAATATGTGATATTTCAGGGGCAAAAATCTAAAAATCCGTTTGTTGTGTTGCAACAGAAAAATTCAGACACAAACGATATATAAGTAGAGCCACGATTTTGTCGCGAAAAGATATTTGCATCATTTTGTTTCAACGTCTCGCGTGTAAGTCGGCAGCTCTGCGTCATAGCTGTTGGCAGTGCGTCTTTGCTCAGACACGGCCCCTCATTTGACTGCACCAATAACAATAAGGATACTGTGACGCAATACGTCTGTGATTTGTCAGTAGAACCTCAAGACAAGTCACAGTTAAAACGTCCAATCACTGGCCATGAAACAGAGTTGCGGATGTGAATATAAGGCTTTGAAACCAAATGGTGCAAAAATATTTTCGCCATAAAATCGTGGCTCTATATATAAGTGTTAAAACTGTAAGAATGAATTTTTGATATGTGTATTAATTTGCGTTAAAATATACGAAACAACTGCAAAACTAAAGAGCGAGGCATTAATCTAATTGTATTGAAAATTCAATATATTTAAGTGCTCCGTCAAATTCGTTTCAATACTTATATTTTATAGTAATTAAACCTTTCAGGAAGGATTTTTACTCAGCGAATTGCTGTAAAACCATCCATAAAAAGCACTTCTGATAAATTTTTTTTTAATATTTAGAATTGCTTTTATTTTATTGATTTGGAAAATAGACATAAGAAGCTCATTTTAATGGGATACATTTATTTATTCCTAACTCTATCTTAAATATTTTATTTACTTACCATTTTGATCCTCGTCCTCCAAATTTTTCCGATTCAGCTAGCATTGTTGATTTATTTATTTCATAATAATCTTCTAAATCAGTCGCTTTTAGAATTATTTCATTTCTAGTTTTTAAAGATTAGTTCTGAGTTTCTTCATTTTCATCATTTGACCCACTTTTACATCGGGCAAAAGTTTTAAATTGACTTTTAAATGAATTTGATCTAGATGTTCTTTTATTTCGTTTCTTACAAAATTTTTTCGTATCATCATGAAATAATTCTGAATTTATATAATTATTTATATTATAAATAGAACACGTATTTAACCGATTTATTAATATTGCTGATTCTATTTTATGTATTTCGAAACTTTCACTTATTACGTATTAATCTCGTAATTTATTTTTTAAATTTATATATTTTTACCCCTTTCGTGATTTAATTTTGTACGATTGGTAATAAGAAATCCCACAAATTTCACATTTTACATATTTTTTTTTGTATAAATTTTTAGAAAATGGTTTTGAACCATTGTGAATTCTACTATTTTCATTACTTCATTCATTTTTGTTTATAATTATTATGACATTGTTCAATTTAACTATTATATTATTAGTTTGTCTCAAAGTTTGTTACTTTTTTAATTCGTCCTAATTTATAAGAAAATAATTTTTATTAAATTAAGAATAAACTTGGCGTAGTCTAAAACTGCTTTGGCTGTAGCTCGTTTTTCAAATTGTTAATTTTAGTGGGAATTTTTTTTTTAATTTTTAATTTTTTTTATTATTTTAAAAAGTTATTACCCAATGGATTATTGTGTTTCATTTCTATATAATCTAGTTTAAGATTTTTTTGTACTTTTACAAAATCACTTTTAATATTACTACATTTTTTCAGGCAGGATACTCATTCCGTCAGAAATTCCACAATTATTTTTTATTTTTAAAAGTTTAAAATAACGTTTCTTATACTTTTAAATTTGACATCAAATGTATCAAAAACACTAATAACTGTTCTCACTTTTCTTCTCTTAAAATCTAAAATATAAAAGATTTTAGAATACTGTCTAGAGACCGCAAATTTTTTGGGGCTTTAAAAGAGGCTTTGTCTTAGAAAATACATAACTTCTAGAATATACTCAAACATTTTCTGTTATGCAAAAACTTTATAGTTCATCCAGTGTTAGAACTGTCGCAGAAATGCTACCTTGAAGAATTCTACACATATACGTTTCGTAACTAAAGTGTATAAATTTAACTCTCAATAAGATACTAATGCTGAAATGTAATATTCTTGACACTTTTTTTTCTCGGCGCAACAACCTTCAACCGAACAGCCTCGAATCCAATTTTATGTGGACGTGTACTTTCATCCATACACTGGAACGAAACATTGGCTTTATTTTCACGTCACTGCTCGCAGTTGTCGCAGTTCGAATTGCAGGAGTTCGCAAACACATGATTCGCGAACAAGACCGTATCGTATTATATTCAGCTAGCCTGGTCATATTATTAGCAGTGCAGATTTACATACATTTGCAAACTTATTCTGGTTTAGTTATTCAATTCACTTCTTTTATTGGATGGCGGTTGTTTTGACACGCCCTTAAAGACCGTAGGTCAGTATTATATAATGAAAATATGCATAGTGCTTTAAAATTCTACACATTTGTACTGTTAGAAGAAGCATACTGATAATCAGGTGTGACTAGTGCGTGTACAGCACTGATAATTCAAGGCTGACGTAAAATAAATCCGCGAAACTCATGTACCTATATTTATTAGTAAGGGCACTTAATTTTGCAAAATATTTCTGCATAAACTTGCTTCAATGCCTTACTTTCACATCTGCACTTGTGCTGCATTGCTAGGGCCATAACATTTTTGCGGAAAAAATTTCGTCACAGTTTGTTTCTATGCCTTGTGTGCTTCTACATGTTTGATCCATAGTCAGTGATTGGATATTTTAACTCTGACGTGTCTCGGGGTTCTACCTGCGAATAACATACATGTGGTGTCGCAGTGACCTTACTATGGTTGGCACATCCAATGAGAGACATCACTTCACAAAGACACACTGCCAATAACTTATAGCTGCAGATTTGTACGCATAGCACTGAACAAACGGGGGCAATATTATTTTCGCGTAATGTTCATTGCCCTATCCATTGTTAATGTCTGTGTGTCTTTGTGGAAATAAGTTTTTCAATTTGACTGTACCAATTAGAATGAGGTAACTGTGATACCCGTCTGTGACTTGCAGTGAAACGTTAAGGCAAGGAAGAGTTAAAAACATCCAATCATTGACCATGAATCATAGATAGAGGTACGTCAATTTCGCAAGTACATTCCAGGTCAGGTTGAATGCCAAAAATATATACTTCATAATCACGTGTGTGATTAGTTGGCGGCTGTCACGAAACGCATTTGACTACTGCAAGCCAGTAGTAAATAAGGAAATGATTCATAGAGCTATCACTTGTAATGTTGTAAGCCAATGAATAATCGAATGTACACAGAGCGTATACAGGACTGAGCAATTTAGGCTACTACCAGATGAATCCGCGAAATTGACGTACCTGTAATCATAGATACAGATGTGCACATAGGCACTGAAACAAACTGGTACAGAAATATTTTCACCGTAATAAGGATCCCTAATTGTAAGCGATTATTTGACTGTTCAGGCGGTTCTCTACTTTCACACATAATGTCTTATTGGAATAATATCAGAAAGTAGAATGTATGGAATTTTAACTATTCACTTGCATGTTATTCTAAGGGTCGATACTATAAACCTCTTTCGAAAGACAACCAACTGCTATTTCCATAGAGAAACCTTGGTGAGCAGTTGGTTGTCATTCGAAAGAGGTCTATAGATACGGCCCTAAGTGTTCTGTTCTAAAAAAAAGTTCTTCAATAACAACAAATTACAATGTAAAGGCTGTTTTGTGTTACTTACTGACTCGTGGGTTTATTTCTTTCATAATTATTTGCTATAAACTGAGTATATAATGGTCTAACAATTGCTGTAGAGCATTAAAGTTGCTGTAAATATTCAGAAGAACATGTATAATTTATAATTTTGACTGGCTGGAAAACCGAGTTTCGATTTTATCTTGTCAGTTGGTGTATGAAAGTCTGAATCCATTGTGTGAAAATTGAACTATGGGTACTAAAGATTGATGTATAAAATTTTGAAACGTATAAAACTTGAATGTACGAAAGTAGGGGACTGTTTGTATTAGGTTACAACCCAGGATTTTACAAAGAGACGTAAAAACAGGTCCACATATATAGCACTTTGCAAAAGTCCTATTATTAGGATAAATGTATATGGCTTTAATGGTTTCAAACTTTATCTTTTGAGTGAAGCGAACTATGTCTGAATGCTATGTCAATTGGCGAGGTGGCAATATTTATGCTATCACGCAGTGAAAGAATTCAGAGAAGCTGAAGGAACAAGAAAATCTTGGCTTTACTGGTGTTACAGCTGCGTTTGCAAATACGATTATACTGATATAAATCCACGAAAATCTACGTGATCCCTGTTAATTTAACAGAGCTGTTTTCCGTTCATGGTTCTCATTGAATGGATGTGGGTTTATATCCAAAACTACTGCAGCAGTAATATATTCTCTCAAGCTGTTTTTTGATTTCACTCTAGTCAAACTACATGGCAGGTTTCTTACGACAAGATTCACCGCCCCTCTTTGCCAACCCGGATAAGATAACCATCATAGTTAGCCACGCGCACGTAAAGGATAATTAAAACCTCAAACTTATAACAGGTTTTGTCCATAGCAGGTCTTTTTGAGAAGTAAATCCTGTTGGCGAGCAAAGACTCCTGCCGGACACTGCGTGCTGGTGAAGGATAGTAAAAAATTCACCAACTTCTGTAGCTATTTTGGGATCCGTCTCTTTTAATAACTTGTCGAATGTCATTATCTTGTTTACTTGCAAAGCGTCAAATGCTACATATAATGTGTTCTTGTATATTTTGTGGCCTTTTGTCAACGCGTCGATAGAAAAAAAAAAGAATCAGTACTGTTGGGAGTAAATTTATTACCACTATACCATTTCTATTTTGAATACCGTATATAAAATAAAAAGGGAAAATACATATATACTTTCACAGTTTTAAATGTTGCTGCTTGAAATAATTCTATGCAAATTTTACAGTAAAGTATCATCATACTTACTCGTTATCATCTTTAAAATAAGTGGTTGATATTTTAAGTGAATACCAGAGTTGTTATACAATTGTATTAATGCAACTTACATTAGTTTGGAACGCATACAAATGCTGCAAAATAAATTCGATTGCTGTGTAAAACGAACCATGACACTACAATTACAAATAGGCAATGTTTTACAGTTAAAGAAATTATATTCATTCATTGGCATCGCAGGGCTTAAGTAATAGAAGTGCCAGAATATGCTTCACCTCTCTTCTACTACATCCACACTTTCTTCATAGCCAGAGCTAAACAATCAAACACTCGGCTCGTCTTTGTAATAGAGCAAGTTAATACAATGTCAATGTCGAATTATAAGGAAAGCGAAAACGTAATATTACTTGCGCAAATCACACTCAATTATTTTAAATACATACTACGGAATTCAATTAATCCTGATTAAATTCAAAAGTCCAGGTACTGTTCGACAATCTGGAAACGTATGCTATCTTCTAACATTCTGGAAATTATCAGACTATCTGGATACTACCCAACAATGTATACTATCCAATAATACAGAAATAGTAGTAAGGTCTGATAAATTAAATAAAAAAAGTCGTAGTTTTTTAAACATATGTTTGTTTTTCGCACTAATTTTTATTACGACCATACTTATAATTTTAAAATTTAAAAGAGTAGCAAGAAATTATATTTTTAAAAGTAAAATTAATAACAAATTGATGGATTTTTTAAATATGGATGACTAGCCCCTTCTGCTTACTCTGTGACTCATACGCCTCAGATGTCATCTGTTTGCTTTGAGGAGATGTCGTGGTCACGCTAATTAGTGTGTAGTCGAAGGAAAATAAGGGAGACGTTTGAGCGGAAAAAAGGAAATTTTTGAAGGTGAAAGGGAAATTTCGGGAGTCTACGTCGATAAAAACTGCTATTTTGAGGATATAAAGAGGAAAAACATACGGCTGGTGAGTGACGTTATCCAAGATGGTGGGTAGCACCACACAGCACCACCTGTGGATTCCTGTCACAGAACCGGCTACACTATACTACTAACGGCACTGTGTTTTTTACCATGCACAACCTCGCTCAACGCAAACTGCGAAGACAGCCACTTAAGAGGTGTCTTCGCCCTAAGACATGTTACCCGCTGGATGCAATAAGAATGCGAAGTGATATGGGCGTCACTGGTACGGAACAAAAGATTAATACCACCTTACAGTAATGCACGGAGAACTGAATTGGTGCGTAGTGATTTCATAGTATTTGTTTTCTATGGGACGTTAAAGTGTTGATCCTATAACTATATTTGTAGAAAGAGTGGTGTAAAGTGCCCGCTTAGATCGTCCTGTTTTGCGAATCAGATTTGAATTTTTCCATGTAACGTCGGGATTAAAAAAGTTGTTTTTCCTATTGTGAGAGGCCCAAACAGGTTTATAAAAAGAGCCCCGTAAATGTTGAGCCACAGAAGCGTAATTTTAAGTGCGAATTCTTTTAATATATCTATATAAAAATATTAGGAATAAGTTTAGCAGTTTGGGATAAAATCACGTGCGACAATTAACCACCGCCGTTCACGTGGCAGGCGAGGCTTTTTCTTAAGGTAACCGTCTATGTGGACGTATTTTGCTCGTTCGAGTCCTAGAAATGTGGTAGCAGTAAGGACGACATAACACGCACATGACTCCTCTCTCTAGCTCTTACAATGAGAAAAAAATTTGTTGGTGCAAATAAAATTTATTTGAATCAACCAAATCATCTGTTCGTATAGGAGCAAAGAAATATTTGTTTGCTCGCACCAAATTATTTTGTTCTCTCTATTATTTTGAGGCAAAGGATGTATTTTGTTAGCAGTACGAAAGATTTAGCTGGTCATAAAAATATTTCGTTGCACATGCACATGCACATGCAATATTTTAAGAACTAAAAAAAATATTTTTTAACAAACTTAAAAAATTTTGGAACTTTTAATACCTAAAAAAACGTTCGTGCTGGGTTTAATACAGTAACCCTGGCCTTGCCTCTTTCTGTTTATGACCTAACCAACTGAACTGCGAGTGTTTCTGCGATAAATGGATTGCTATTTGTATAGGAATAGCTGTTAATATTATATTACGACTGTACTGATTTATTTCCAAACAAGGTTGTCTTCCGTCTGCGAAAAGGCAAATGACTTCAAATAATAGTAAAATGGTTGTCGTCCACCGCGGCATAAAAAAACGAGACGTGCAGCTGCGGAGGTTTTCAATTTTATAGAATTTACTTTTTTGATCAATCGAATTAGCCACTTTTAAATTGTGATAAATAAAATTAAGATCCTTTAACTATGCTGATTAACAGCTTAGACGCCCTACTTATAGCACAAGTTTATATTTTGAAAACTGAGGTGTACTGTGTTCACCATCATATCGCTCACGCACGCCAGTCTGCCACCGTCCGCAAGTCAACCAAATGGATACAGTTTCGCCAACAAAATCATTTAGGCCATCGAAAAAAAATTGTTGGTTCAGATCACATCACTTATAACTAACAATACTATTCTGTTGACAAATTGTAACGAATTGTTTGTAGGCCTATACAAAAAAATATTTATTCGATGTCCTATAGTAACCAAATAGGTATATTTTTGGCACAAACAACGTGCGTTTAAATAAATAATTTGGTCGAGGGAAATAATACAATTTGTTTGCAGGACACGATGCTTGGTCTTGCCAACAAAACATTGTTTAGCTTAAGCTAACATCACCTAAACAATTATATTTAGTATAATTAAACAATTCTTTCTCTGTGTGTAGGTGCACTTCACTGACCCTGTTGTACTCTACCTGCTGACAACTTGATTCTATGAGACATTCAGTAGCGACCCTTTTATTTTATGGAGTAATATTGAAGATAAAATTATTTTGTGCATGCCGGGACCTTTTACAATAATAAACCAAGATTTTCCACAAAAAGCACTCATTTTTGCCATTTTCAGCTTCGTAAAAATAAACTAGTGGACCTGAAATGGGTATGCACGTGTGTAACGTTCTTAGGCCGGATTTACACATTGGCCCAAGTGATTGGGCCAATCTTGGAAGGAAGAAATGCCAATGACCAAGAAACGGCCAGTAGCTATTTACACACTGGGCCAATTAATTTTTAACCAGTCATACGGCCAATTTAAATTCCATGAAAATTGAGGGTCAACTTTATTCGGAAATTTCTGCAACTACATTCATACTCTATGTATATGTGCAGAATAACGTCCACTGATCCATTTCAACACTTCATATAACAATATTTCCCTCTCAAACTACAAAAAAAAGTAAAATCGCAACACCAATGCGTGCACCAATGTGTAAACACCGACCAAGTTAACGCCAATGCATACGCCAATCCCTTTGATGGTTGGACCAAAAACCGACAATGAATGGCAAAGCTTCCAACACAAGGCCAACATTCCAAGATCGGCCAAGCACCATTTACACACTTGTCGATTCCTTCCAAGGTCGGGTGTTGGGCCAATGTGTAAAGCCGGCTTTAGAATGATATTCCTAAACAGATATAACTTACGCACGATGAGCAGCTTTCGAATAATCTTGTAACGGCGGAAGCTCTAAAACACCGCTCGGCGGCGTGAGCAGGCGACTACCTCAAATGCATGTAAATACTAACGTCAAGGAACAGCTAACTGCTGTCTGAGAGGTGACGTCTGCAATAGTGACATCCCTAGGAGTGATGATGATGATGATTAGAGGGTTTTACAGCCCTTTAACAATGAGGTCTTAGGAGTCGATGAGGGTGAAGTGAGGTGAAGAGACATCCTTACATCCATGGCCGAGGCAGGATTCGAACCCAGGACCACTCGCACCGTAAACCGGCACCTAATCAACAACGCTACGGAAGCATGTCCCTTTGAATGAACCGAGCGAGGTGGCGCAACGGTAATACGTTGGACACGCATTCCTGAGGACCAGGGTTTGGTCCCCGGCTCCGGCCATCCTGATTTCGGTTTTCCATTGCTTCACGAAATCACTCCATGCAAATACTGGGAAGGTTTGACTTCTCACCCAGCTCCTGTCATTGTACCAATTTGTGTGTCTCCGTCTCTAACGACCTCGCTGTCGACGAGACGTAAAGCGCTCGTGTGTGTGTTGAGGGAAGATGGGAGAATGACGGACCCAACATTGGACAGGATCCTCGCGGGTGTATACGTTGGGAGAGACCTCGACGTATACTGGACTCAGCTCGCGACTACACGCCGACACGCGGCAGAGTCAACGCGGTCTCGCCATCCAATATTCATGCGCCCGCAGCCGCGGCCAAGTGAGAGATCTAATTTGTTTGGGCGTCATCAGGGGAAGCAACCACCACCTCCTCCTATCCTTATTCCCTTTCGTGGTTACGCTCCATCACACAACAATGGGACGGGAGAAAACAAGGAGCGAGGAGGTGGCTGTGGTGTGTGGGTGGTGGAGGGGCGGTGGATGCCAGGAGAGGGGTGGAAATAATAAGCCCCGCGCTCTCCCATATCTCTCTCCCTCTCCTACACTCTCCTCTCTCTCCGTGAGAACGTGATTTTTCAGCGAGCAGTTAACATTCCTGGCGTCCACCTGTCCGATTCCTTCTCCGGGCCGCCTTCGCTGTTGCGCAGGTGCTGAAGGTGGACCTTCAAAGGTAAGGGGAGGGTGTTGACTGGGAAGAGGGGGGCAGGTGCTCCCCACAGAGCGAGCTCGAAACGAGATACAAGATCATTGCGTGGTGTCATCCCGTCTAGTTGGAGTCACATCTAGAACCTTGCATTTCGCCGCACCGCCATTAAGAGGGCGTGGTACATAATTCACCGCTAAAAGCATCATTTTAAAAGTTGCGTGTCTCGAAGCCAACTGGCATAAATAATAACAACAAAAAAACATAAATTCCAGATAATGTTATTTGCCAAGTTTCTGAGCAAAATTTTTTCTCGAGTAACGTATTTGTGAAGAAATCGACGCCGAAATCTCGTACATTTAATTGAGGCGCGAGAGATCACGCTTAATAAATGCATTATTCAGGGGAAATGTATTCTCATAAGGTTGAAAATTTTCATTACATTTGAAAAACGTTGAGATTTAAATTATAGCGTTTATGTAGGTACTATCTACCACACACTCAATGTACGGTCTTACCTCTCGTGCTGAATTTTCCTTTTACAATATTTATAACATTATTTTATTGAAATTCGTAAACATTTCTTCTTAACATATTGCTTAGTATTATAAAACTGCCTTCAAATTTTGTTAACAGTTTTTATATACACAATTATCTCATTACTCCGAAAAAGTTGAGAATTTATTTTATGAATCGAGATTAATATTTTGTTAACTATGTCAAAATTACTGGCATAATGTTATGGATATGCGAAAATATCTCAAAATATTGTATTTTATCAGAGAACTATAATTACATAGTTTAAATAATTATTTCCAAATAAAAATAATTAAAATCCAACATGGCTTACGATGCCCCCTTGCAGGGACCACGATATCAGGAACTTGAAACAAGGGTGCGCTAAGTAACACGCAGCCAAATATATCAAAAGCTCCATCAGCTCTGCACGCAGTGAGACGAAATGAAATGACGTGCAACAAGGACAAATTCAGTTTAATCATCCACACAATTTTCGCAAAAGGTACTTTTAATTTCAAATCTAGAAGTGGTAAACATTACTTTCAATTTAGGCTGAATGGTTCCAAACTAATAATGTTCGAACTAAATACCACTTGTCTTGAAATTTGGTGTTCTAAGTGTGCACTATATTGTTAAGAATACGTTCTCAAATATAATGAGGATTTTCGTTCAGTACCTGATGTTAAAGGCACCGCGTGGCCATTTCGCGTGTAAGGACAGCAGAAGTGCCGTTGTGGACATATTATATAATCACATAGCTCAGGAAAGTGAATGTTCTAGATGTCCAAAAATTGTAAGGTTATGTTTATAGTATAATTTCCCTAGTCACGAAGTAAATGAGCTAAATCTTTCAGTTTGCTCACTGCGTAAATATATTTTGACTGTGGTGCACAGCGTAAATGTGAATATAAAGGGGGAGGGGTTGAATTTCGAATGACGGAAAGGGAGTACATTTTTCGATGATGGATTCTAAAGTTTGGGGGAAAAAAAGGGGGAGCGAGGAATTTAGAATGTTAGAAAAGGAGTATTATGCACTGGTGATAGAAAAAATTACAAACTGAGACGTTTTAGAAATACATTGCTAATATTTTTCTGAGAGTAGTGAACCAATAAGTGTACAATAGTTGAAGAAGAACAATTGAAATATTTTAGAACGAAATATATGATTATTGTTGCAATAAACAGTAGTACAAAAGATTGTACTATCCTTCTGTGCGTGACGATTTAATACCTTGAAAACTCTTGTTTTGTTTGCATGTATAAAACTCGAAATAAAGACAATTCCTTATTTTTCCTTCATATTTCCGAATGTGTACTCAGTGAAGAAGTTTTTTTAAAAATTAAAAACGTTCCTGTAATTTCATTTTATGTGCACACATACTCTGAGATTCAGTTATATGAGATGCTCCTTCCATTTTGCTCGTGACATGAACTGAATAGACCAATAAGTATAGAAAAAAAGTAAAGAAGTTTTAAATTAACCTTCAACTATTACTATTTGAAATGTCTTTATTTTGTAGGAACGTTTGGAATACGATCGTAAATGATTTTTTTTTCTTTATTGAGTTGTTAGTCACGGAAAGTCCAAAACATATTTGAAATTTGATTTATTTTTATTTAGCTTTATCTCGAGAAGTTCTGAGAAATATAATAGCAGAAGTGTTTGAATTTTCCCTTTATATAAAACGTCTGAGACAATTTGCGTAAGCAGATTCACAGTTTAATATTTTTGGAATATCCGAATTAATAATTTATACTTATACAATTACGACAAATGTTGGTCCAGAAAATGGTAGAATTTCAGGAGAATACACATCTGACAAAACAAAAGGGATGGATCATTGTTAACGTCAGTTAAATATAATTTCACAAACTAAACGAAAGAATGACTAAGCTTTACATCTCGTTGACAACGATGACATTAAAGATACAGTGACAGGAACTGGGAAAGGAATCGGCCATGGAACGATTTAAGGAAACTATGGAAAACCGAAATCAGGATGGCCGGAGTCGGAGATCGAACCTGGTGGCGTGTCCTCCCGAATGCGGGTCGAATGTATTACCGTTACGGCACCTCACTCGGTTTCACATATATAAATTATAACGTTAGTATTTCCCAAAAAAAAAAACGCAAAAATCGGACGAAAATGACAAACAATTGGGAAGGAAAGGTTTGTATAGAAAATCATGACAAATGTTGACGAAAATAATGAGACCAACACAAAATAACACCAAGACTAGAACAGAAAGATTCAACAGAGGTGCTCTGGAGCGGAAACTCCGTTCCGAAACTGGTTTCGGAAGAAACACAGAAATTCAGATTCTCTTAAAATATTCAATGTCTAGGTACGAGAAATGCTTAAACAGCAGCATTTTGCGGACAATCCTCGGATACCCCGATTTCTCCCTCCCGTTATAAAACCTAATCAAACGTCCCAGTAGCGGAAAGTTTAATTGCATTGCATTTCTGCATAATATGTATGCACGTACGTCAAAAATGAGGACAACTCTTTATTGACAACTGATTTAAAGTCAGGAAACACAGATCTATCTTATCCATGACTCATAACTGTTTAAGCAACAGCGAGACTTCAATGCAGGTAGATGCGTTTACTGGGAATATCAAATTTAGTTGCTCACTATCAATAATACTGTGAAGTCAGCTGCCAGTTAATACTATGCTAGTACACAGCCTACTCAAACGCTAGAATGACTAACTATCTCACGCCCCTGTGCCCGTCGTCTGGAGTCTGGCCTAGGCCATACGAACTGTTCAAGAAATAACAACAGAACATCAACACCTCTTAAATTGTTTGTTTCTATCTTCATAATTTTTGTGTCGCTTTCATTGAGATAACGGCTAAAACAATTCTTTGCAGTTATGTATATGTATGTTTCACGTAAGTAATACCTACATCTAGGCTTGTTTTTCGTATATTTTCCTGACATTTTATTTACTTATCTTTTATGTGTCACTTGTGTATCTTATTATGAGTACTGGGGGACGTATCCGTATAAATGGTTTTGGATTTTCACTTACCCCGCTGCAAGAATCATGAAAAATATAACTTATAAGTGTAAATTTTTCTGCATTTCAATGAACGAAACATGATATATTTCAACTTCTAATCAAATCGCGAAATCGTATGTTTACCTTCAATTTACAAGGTGGACACAAAATGTACAGTTTGAGTGATAAGAAGTTTCCGGGGCAAGTAAGAGTACATGCTGTGTAGGACATAGAAAATATTAAAAGGACTGTACTTATTGTCAGATTCTTATATTGCTGGACTATTCTTCTCTCTAAGGAGCTTTTCTATTAAGTTTTAGAACGTATTAACTGAGACAGATAAACTTAATAACATCACTATAAATACAAGATTAACTTTCACTGTGTTACTCTCTGTGTATGTATTGCTGTCATCTAGCTGAAGTCCTTATCTGACAAGAGCACAATAACTATCTTCAAACATAATGAGGTCTTTATTTTCCATACATTTACCCATAATAATTATCAAACAAGATAACACGCTGCCATTAATAGTAAAACCACGAATTAAAATATATATAACCTGTTAATTAACCAACAATTTGAATAAATAGCTTTACAAATGTTTTATAGAATATTTAAATTCCACCCCCTTCCCCAACAAACACAATGTATTTATTAAATTATTTAATTTTAAAAATTTTCAGCAAGTATGGATTTTGAATTTTATGCAAATTATTAACCTTATTTATTTCTTTCAATATAAGCACTCAGCTGTTTTTGTAAATTTCTGCTTTTGGGGAATGAACACTTATATACATATAATTTTTTGCCAATAGGACTTCATTACTTTGAATTAAAAATAAATACAAGACAGTAACCTAAATATTGAATCTTAGTCAAAATTCTAGCGATCAGTTATTAGAGGAAGTGTGCCAAACATGGAATATGTACCTAATATGGAATACGTAGGCTTCCAGAAACTTACACGCGGCAGCACTGTAACAGGTAGGCGAGTGGAAGTGCGTTCAAGGCCACCGCTTTTGGACGTGACAGCAGGTCAGTAGAGATGCGTTGTTTGTCTGAGGTGATCGATATTTGGTTTTCCATCCTCTACAAGTTTGTGTAAGGTAAACACTAAATGTAGATAAAATATATATAATCACCAATTACATTTGGTATTCAGATACTAAGCGGTTAGTATAAGGTTCAAGCTTTAAAGTTTGTTGTATTGAAAAATTCCCATGAATATAGAGTTGCCATTTTCACGACTCGTGTGACGAAGTGGTTATGTCCCTAATATGGAATATTTTTATGTTCCTAATATGGAATAGTATTCCATATTTAGTACAGCATATGTATGTGTTCGGACACATATATACATTTTTTGTTTACAGAATAATGTCTTGCCGCAAAAAGGAACTACACGGCAACGAAAGAAGTGGGATGCAGATGACATGGATAAAGCATTAACAGAAGTGACAAGCGGTTCAATGAGTTATAAGAAGGCAGCAACTGCATTTAATGTTCCACGAACCACTTTGTTTCGTCTTCCATAGAATAAAGACGAAATACCTTCACATGCAAGTAAATCTAACCTTGGCAGACGTCCAGTGTTCTCACCAGAGCTGGAATAAAGGTTAGTAGATTATATAATAATAATAATGGGGAAAAAATTGTATGGCTTAACAAAGCATTATGTTAAAAGGCTAGCATATTAATTGGCAGTTGTGAACGACATTCCTGATCCATTTTCCAAACAAAATGAGACTGCTGGTCGCAATTGGCTCGACTTATTTATCAAGCATTACGAAGATGTCATCACAATCAGAAAACCCACAGGAACATCATTCAACAGAATTAAGATATTTAATAAAGATAATGTGGCGGCATTTTTCGATTTAGTTGAAGCTGAGGTTTGGCAAAGCTTATTTGAAAGTCCAAACTGGCTCTATTGCTGTTAATGAAATTAAAACAACAGAACTTTAGCATGTTAATCGCAGTGTATTTGAAGACAAAGATTTTCTTGCGGCTCAGCAAGATGGCATGGAAAATCCCACGCAGTTCCCACTAGACCGGCTCAGACAGGACGCATTGAAGGATCAGAAACCAATGTCATTGGACCAGAACAAGTTAGTCCTATCCCTCAAATGGCTAGAAGGAAAGGCCCACAAAAACGACGAGCTCCAGGGAAAGCTGCAGTTTTGACATCGGCTCCATACAAAGTCAATTTGGAGGGATCATTGCAACAAGCTGCTCAGAAAACAACACCTAGGGCTAGGTCTACCATCACCAAGAGGGCACTAAAAGTTCTTCTAAAAATATAAGGAAGGTTTCTACAACAACAGACACTAACCTTAAACTACAAATCACACAGCTTTCGTGCAGTGGATTGGTCGCGCGTAAGACGCAAGCACGGAAGAACAGAAGATATGAAATATCTTCGGATGAAGAGACATCCAGCTCAAGTGATGTTTCTACAGACCCAAATTTGTTGGGCTAATGAGACCTAATGACCAAGATGCTACATGCTTTTATTGTGATAGAAAAGTATTCAGAAAATCGAAGAGGCGAAATGTGGATACAGTGTTTGGAGTGTCAACAATGATGTCACACTGAATGTTCAGATGCAGAAAATGATATGTTTGTGTGTGAATATTGCAAATATACTTATCTACTGGATTGTATTTGCAAATCTGCGTTATCAAAACGGATTCAAAAATAAAAAATACATGTAATTAAAGTCCTTGCCGATACCATTATGATAGTTTGTGAATGTTTTCAATACTATTCCATATTAGGTACCACTTTTTGTAATGCATAAAAGTACACATATTATAAAAAATAATTACAATTTGTAATTTTATAGTATTTTCAGGTTGTTATAATTATGATGTAACTTAAAAATGTGTGTTTTATTTGTAAAAAAATTCTTGTAAGGAATATATAAAAACCACGATTATTACAAACAAAAAACAAAATTGTATTCCATATTTGGCAGACTTCCTCTATATATTACGTTACAGCCAAAAGATACAATGAAAAAACTTCGTTGAAAGAGTGCAATTACGAATTAAGTTTAGTAATAGTCAACTAATCACTTAATTAAAATTCGTACGTAAAAAGCAAGGAGTAAAATTGTGAATGACTATTTTACATATGTGATGAACTGTTTAAATTAATTGAATGGATTTCAAAACATTTAACTGGTAATAATACAAGTTTATATTTGATTTAATTTCAAACATTTTATTTGTATTTTCGAAAAACATAATTTCATACACAACCGCTGTAGTGTGTTGTAACAAAACTATTCACATTGAGTTTAGAAATAAGTAGACAACATTAAACACAATTTTGTGAAGTACCGGAGCTGTAGAATGTAAAAGATAATGTCGAATGATACAAAAATACCACGGAATGTTTTCCTCTGCCTTGAGGTATTTCGCTCTTTTGTAAAATGATTAAAGATTATTTATTCTGAAAACTGTTATTTTCAGTACGCTGGAGACTTGAATAAATATGAAAATCTCCTTTTATTCTCTAAAATGAAGCAGTATTAGCAGTATGTTTGCAATATAATCATTGGTTGCCATTTTAAAACAATTACTCATAGTTGTAATATTTCCAATGCAAATAACGGAATCACAGTTGAAAAACAATTGAGAATCACTTTTCGAACAGAACTATTGTGTTATAAGTCATTATATATTTCCATATAAGCATGCCAAGTAACTAGTTCCACAATAACGTCAATCATGGAAACATTCAACATATTTTAAAATGTTTTCAAAAAGCACTAACGCAATCTACTTGCACTTGAATACTTCATTATTTGTTTAAATTTATGAAATCCCAGTAGGCACCACTGCAAAATAAAATGGTGCTAAACATGTTTCATTATAATAAACGTTTCTATTGGGTTTCTGCAAACGGCGATCTTGACCTTAGGTTATCAGTTTATCGAAATCGGAAAGTCAATGCTGCTTGACTTTTGCTTTACCGAACTCCATTGTGTACGACTTCATAACAAGCTATTTATTGAAAGCTATCGTAGTGTAGAAAAGTTAACGTGAAATGTTAAAGTATTCAATTGCGTACATGCCTTTAAGCAGGAAGTTTCCTAAAAACCTTGTTTTCAATTATATTTCTCCGCAACATAACATAAAATAAGTATTTTAAAAAGCTAAGTAGGACATAGAGAATATGCCAGCAGTTATTTCAAGATAATATTTGTTTATATACGCGTAACTGTGCTATTTAAATTTGAGCAATTGTATTTGAAAATAACGTAATTATTTTCTCATTTCAGTCTCACGTCTGTAAATACTGATAACAGTCAACTCACTTAAGCTTAAAAAAATTCTGTTAAGGAAAGCTTCATGTTACTATCGGCTCTGAATTTCAAACTTACGGGGGAGAGCTTGATGTTAAATTTGATTTATCGATTTTCTGCAATAACTTTTGTTTTCTAATATTTTTGGTAAATGTGGCAATGTTGAGGCATAGAAAATATTTGTGATGCATTTGTGAGATCACAACAGTTGTAAATGTCCATCTTATATAGGACTTGCAATAATTCTTGAAAGTTAACTTATAATTCCCTTGCAGTGATTCTTCATGACAAATTAATGAAAGATTCCATTATTATTTACGTCAAGCAGTTTATCAAGAACATATCCCATGACTTGTCAAAGAGAAAATTTTGACAATGCACTTTGAATTAATGTAATGACTCGAAAACTGAAATATAAAGTTAAGGGCTTGTTCCCGAGTTTTTTTCAGACTGGTGCCAATAACTCAAATATTTTTAACCAAAAGTTTTGAAAAAATTTGAGTCAATGTGCAATCACACGATGCACAATACTGTGGACGCGTTTTTGAAAATAATGTACCATTCGCCAGCAAAAAAATAATTTCCTTCATTTTTGCTTATTTTCACGACGAAAAACGGGGTACTTTGGGTAATGAAATCTAAAAAACCGTTCAGTATAATTCTACAAAAATTCAGCTACAAATTATAACATATAAGTGTCAAAACTGTGCAGCGAAATTTTGATATGAGTATTAGGTAGCAATAAAAAAATATTTTCGAAATCACTGCAAAACTCCATAACAAGGCCTTAATTATCTACCACTCCTTCTTACGTCAGAAAAGTTAGATATAAATCAGAAAACACAGAATGTATGAATGTATGAGCCCTGTACAGAAGTATCCACGCCGATGGCCACGCTAGGTTCCAAGGAACTACTTCCAGCGCGTGGAAGGAGAAGCTAGTAAGGGAGGGAAGGGATGTATGTTGGTGTTATCTGCAGACACGTACCTGCTCGCTGGGATTATGCGGACGATACAACCCGGGCGACACTTTGCCTCCGCCTCGGTCCCGGGGAACTGGCACACGTGTAGATAGCGGCCTGTGTTACATGCACTTTGCAACGTATCTGTCTCCGTCGCTCGCACGCACACACGAATCCATTTGCCCCCCTTACTTTTCTTTTTTGCCCTCGCTACAGGCCGCGCGGAAAACATCTGCTCTGCGTGGTCGTGTTTCAAGGGAAGCTATTTTAAAAGGGGCTTCCCTAGATAGGCTATCTTTGTGAGTGTGAGTCAGGGACGATGAAAGTGCCGTTGACCGATGTATGTAATGCATTATCGCCTCTCCGCGCAAGCCACTCATCTGGCGTGCAGTGCCTTTCTATTAACCTTTTCCCTATTGGACTTCAAGCGGTGACCTCATTATTTTATTTCTTGGCAACGTAGTTCAGGGTCTAACGCTTGTTTATATAGTTGTGTTTTACGAATCCGGTTCTTATTTTTTCAGATACGGCAGTCTGGAAAACCCATTTTTGGCAATTTTGAGGGCCCCGAAAATTACGTCTCTAATAAAAGTGTCGAATTTTTAAAACTATACCGACATAGTTTGAAGTGTGTGTTCTTTTCGTATATATACAAATATAATGCGCGTTAAATAGTTTCGTCAAAAAAAGAATAGTCGTAACTCGCTGCAGAGAATTTGAAGAGCCAGTAGGGAGGCCCCTTAACCCCGACTATACACATGAGCACGTGATATTTACATGCCTATAGGAATCAGCCAATAAGAACATGTTACTGTCACTGAAGTCGTGTTGCTGGAGTATTTGTTCCTTGACATTTTAACGCTAATGGTTAAGAGTTATACTTTCCCCTACCAGTTCAACGGTTCCACAGACAACTCACAGCTGTATTCGACTCTGATTATTACCACTTCCCTTGGAACACACCCAGCTTCGCCGCTGTTCTGCCTCTCCTTGGGTTCCTTGCGAAAAGGATCTTCAGTGAGAGCGTGAGAGAGATTTTGGTCAGCGCTTAAGGACGCTGCCTACCTCAGAGCCACGGCGGGAGCAAACATAGGGTTTTACTTGTTAAATCATATTCGATGTCGCTCACTTCCTGTTGAAGCTACATACATATACACCACCACTAACTTTCTTATTCATCTCTGAGTCACGCGCACTGCTAAAGGGTCTTTTAGGAAGCCATTTTCAATACCCTGAAAACTGTGAGCAAAAAAAAATCATTTTTAAGAGCTGAAAACACTCGATAACGGCTATTCACAATTTTTTCTGCATTTTTATTCATTTAACAATGTTTTTCTTTTCTCGAAGCAGAAAATAGTTTTTGTCCGAAAGCAGTACCTTGAAAGGAGACTCTCTCACTCTCTCTCTCTCTCTCTCTCTCTCTCTCTCTATATATATATATATATATATATATAACTTTATAATTTAACAAGTAAAACCCTATACGTGATGCCGCCAGAGCTATGAGGTAGGTGAAGCCCTTAATATCGAGGTCCTCAGCGATGGTGAGGGGTGACATGAGGTGAGCATGGAGCATTGCCGGAATGAGATGGCGGGGAAAATGGGAGATCCCCGAGAAAACCCGCCGACCAGTGGCATCGTCCGGCACGATTCCCGCAAGCAAACAGGCCCGCCAAGAGGGGGAGCAAGGGGGTGCAATGCTCTGGGGCCCGGGGTTTCAAGGGGCCCGGGGCGGACCATACACTCGTACCATGGGCAAGTGCACCAAATGGTTTCGGAGGTGGACTTGGCCAATCGGCTGGCATTATGCGAGCGGGGATTGTACCGGCTAGTAAATAAACATATTGTTTACAGATGAGTCAATTTTTCAGGTGTTTCAAACCGTAAAAAAAATTGGGGATGTGGGGGGCCCAAACTCATATTTGCCCAGGGGCCCGAAATTTCTCTGGGTGGGCCTGCAAGCAAAAATCTGGGCATCTACCCCGCACCGGACACTAACCCGGATCGTCTTCGTGGGAGGTGAATGGTCTAACCATTCGGCTAATGCGGTCCCATGAACCGTCAGTACTTGGTCAGTAATGCACCATTTTTCCTGACCTCGCAAGTGACAGATGAATGGTGGTCACATATTAAAACATTGGAACACCAGATCTCTCTGGCGCCGCTTTCGTTTACTGACGACAAGCGCTGAAATCACTGCTAGTCTGCCAGTGTTTGTATGTTGTATCGGAACACTATCAGTTATCTGTAAATGTGTGTTCATTGTCAGTGATTCGAGAGTTTCAGAACAATTGGCAGCAATGTAAATGTAAGTAAAAGAAAACTCAGACGTGAACACTTATTTTACTAGCAAATACTGTTTTGTAACTTAATTAATATGTACTTAGTTTAATGCAATAATAATTGTATTTAACAGATGTGCTTCTGAGGTAACATCTATTTTATTCTGTCATATTTAATAGGTACTTTGCATAAAAACCTGAATAATTAATTTTTCCAAGAAAATATATTCAAATGCACCACCTGTATCAATTGAATGACTATGAACGTTTTTAAAAGTCAGATGTTTTGAATCCCGCGCTGACTTTTGTTTTTTCTTGCGACACAAACCCGTGTTCTAGTGAAATCAGTAGACGTAGAGTCGTACGAGTAGTCAGCTGAAAATTCTCCTCAGTGACCAACAGTGGTCGTCAGCAGTAATAGAACTCTAGCTGACCCGAAATAACTGGCCATAGAGATCAACTAGTATCGAATACAGCGTGGGTAAATGACGCATACAGCATTTTGTGGCTCATGTGTGGTTTGATACATTTTCTGTACTCTAATCTGTAAATATGGAAAACTTCATCGTACTTACCAAACATATTTGATAACTGCAAGTTTGTGTATGGCGGTCTCCTAAATAAGTTTAGGCGCTCTAGCACAGTTGTAGAAGAAATTATCTAAAATTTCTCACGCTGTGTGCATTTACTTTAACAGTGTTTAACTCTTTATCTGATAACGATGATAAATAAATGTGTAATTTAACATCTAGAGATCCGCCATTGAATTCATCCTGTTTAATTTTTTTATTTCATATTCACGTCACAGCATATCAGTAAAATTCACTTGTTTTAAACAATTTGTATAGTGACATTGATTCTAATCAAATAATTTTGAATTTTTGTAGCCAAATTAAAACTGGTTTTGAATAACTGAAGTGTTTAAACTTGTAGCATTATCCAAGTTAATTGTTATTATAATAACATCATTTAAATAAGGCTATACGCGGCTTGTCATAGGGATTTTCCACTAAAAACAGCAATACACAGCGAGTAAGTAATAACCTGATAACATTTTGACACAAGTTTGATTATAACTAGGTACGGACTCTATATCCGTTGAAGTAAACCAGAAAAACGGAACCACCGAGACAGCAAGTGGGCATGTCAGCCCAAGTGTTTCAATTGTAATAACGCTTTTACAAACAATATTTCTTGAAATAACATGAAAACGAACGATGTACTCTTACATTAGTCACAGTATATTAGTGGGATAACTGTCCCATAAAGTTATGTCGTTAAGGTATATGTAACTCAACAATAATTTATTTTCTTCCCGTAAATGATATACAAATGTATTTCCAAATAAATTGCATACACACAGCTGCGAGGAAATCATAATAAGAGAAATTATGTGCCTGTAGCTACAGTGTAACTCAACAAACTCCTCTACTACGTGTTTACCTCATTCTATCAAGCAAAATTAAGTAAATGGGCCTACATAAATTAACAAGCGTAGGATTATAAAAAAGTTAAATGCGAATGCTGTACTTTCCATGGAACACATATCATTAATCAGTACTCGAAAATTATTCAACGTAAGTCGAGAACAACGTCTGCAACATTCTTGAAGATGTTATAAATAATTGTACATATTCATCACTGGACCACAAATATGTTAGTTTTTAATATATCGTAATGCGTTCTGTCCTGCTTATTGGGCAATAATAGCATCTGTTAAAAAAATATCAAAATCCAAATTAAGGAAAAAATATTTATAGCATTGAACGAGTCTTAACTCCTGGAATACGGACATAGAACTACTCAGAAATCAACTTCCGAAATGGCTTGTTTCCGTTGCAAAGTTCACAGAGACTCTACTTAACAGTTCGACAATAATTATTATGCTCTTTACCTAGGCAGTATGTTTCGACGAAAAAATAAGTGAAACGTTTGACCCCTAGAAGTTTTGGTTAGAGACAACCTTCAAGTTACCTAGGAACTGTATTACAGCGTTTCATGGCATACGCATACCTAAAAGAAAATAGCAAAGAACGTACCCATAAAAAGAAAATTCTGAACTTCAACACCTAAAACGTCCTACTCAACGCAAATATTCTAGCAAGGCTGATGTATATAACGTCTTCTTGGATTGCATTACCAGGATGGTACACGTGTTGTATCCCTTGCCACGTAATTCTGTAGCTTGATTCTAAACTGTATGCTTGTTTTACTTTCGTTACATGAGTTCATTATGTATGAAATTTAAAGTCAGATGTTGTAAGTAGGCTAAGTAAAATGTATAATACTTATTAACCACAGGTATTGTATAAAATAAAAAAATGTAAATCACTTATGTTTTGTTGCTAAAATGTTAACTACATATAATATATTTGACCAGTACAAACCGCTTAAATATTTCTACACTATCCACAACTGCACGAATAATAATAATAATAATAATAATAATAATAATAATAATAATAATAATAAGAGAGAGAGGGAGAAGAAATATAAAATTTCTCAAAATCCTAAGACCAACCAAATAATAGTTAATACTTTGTATAAGACTATGAAAATCATATTGCTGTATGAAACAGATTTTGGTTCCTTCAATCATCCAATATTGGTTACAGTTACAATCTACACATGGCCAATGGAGATAGTAATACAAACAGAACCGATTATTTGTTGCCTTTACAAAGTTGCAGGGTACTGTCAGCTATACTGGTCTGAAATATATACAATCCCTATTTGTTGCTCCTATAAGAAAGCAGAATGGTAATTTTAAT
This sequence comes from Medauroidea extradentata, assembly GCA_003012365.1. Classification (NCBI taxonomy): domain Eukaryota; kingdom Metazoa; phylum Arthropoda; class Insecta; order Phasmatodea; family Phasmatidae; genus Medauroidea; species Medauroidea extradentata. The sequence goes on from PNEQ01056923.1 coordinate 76,473, forward strand.
TATATGTTTTGTTGCCGTTTCAGTTCTGCGTAGTACCCCCAGCAATGTAGTATAGTAATTTTAACAATCTGTACTGTTGCCTTTACTGAGGAGTGCAGTACTTATAGCAATGCATTTTGGTAATTATAACAATCTGTTATGTTGCCTTTACTGTGCTATGTATTACACCCAGCAATGCAGTATAATGATTTTAACAGTCTGTAATGTTGCCTTTACTGAGTTGTGCAGTACATCTAGCAATACAGTTTGTTAATTATAACAGTTTGTTCTGTTGCCTTTACTGAGGTGTGTATTACACCCAGCAATGCAGTATAATAATTTTAACAATCTGTTCTGTCTGTTGCCTTTACTGAGGTGTGCAGTACATACAGCAAAACAGGTTGTTAATTATAACAATTTGTTATGTTACCTTTACTGTGCTGTGTAGTACCCGCAGCAATGCAGTATAATAATTTTAACCATCTGTTTTGTTGCCCTTACTGAGGTGTGTATTACACGCAGCAATGCAGTATAATAATTTTAACAATCTGGTCTGTTGCCTTTACAATGCTGTGTGGTACTCCCAGCAATGCAAGACGGTACTTTGAACAATATGTTCTGCTGTTGCCTTTATTGTACTGTGCAATCAAGTGAGGTAATTTTTGTAATCTGTTAAGTCACTTCAAATACATTATACGAGTGGCAGCAGTGTTACAATAACCATAATAGGAAGATCTCTTACAATCCACGACACTGTTGTAGGGGCCATACCATTTCTGTAAATTTGTGAAAAATAAGTTATCGTCTACAAAACATTAAATTGCAATTTCTAAACGGCAAAATCGGGTTTACAATATTGTGTTCTGCTATTGTAACAATACTCTTAACATTATACTCACAACCATTTGTATAGCTATTAGTATAGAATACACTGTTCCTGCTACAGGAAAAAATTGTTCCGACAACCAAATCAATGCTAACCATTTGGATTGTAAAGCGTTATTTAACATGCTGTTACTGGTGCTAAAGATTGTTTATCGCTGCCCTAAAATGTCATAACAAAACTGTTTTGTTATATGCTGTCTGCTGATTTCTTTCAGTGCACCGATCATGTTCTTAGGGTTAGGCTTTAAGACTAAACTCTGATTTTTTTTGCACTTGAGAACGTATTCATTATGTAACTATGAGAGCTACACGGAATGAAATCGAAGAAAAATTGGCGTAGTCTCTTGGTGATATTTCCTTAAAGCAGCAATGAACTAGGAAAATTTATTAATGTGTTTTTATTTACTATTCTAAGTACTACGCTCTTTGGAATTCCGTGAAACATCGTCTAGTAGTTTGGAGACAAACGCAACTGAAATGGCTTATCGCATTCAACTGTCGTTTTTACATAACCTTGAAAGTAAAACCTAGCAAGGTAATGCAACGGTAATGTGATTGACTCGCATGTGAGAGGACCCTGTTTCGATCCCCGACTCCGACAATCTTGTTATCGGTTTTCCATGGTTTCCCGAAAATAGCTCGAGGTGAATGCAGGGTTGGTTGCGTAGCAAAGACAATGGCTTGTGTGAAAACACAACTGAAAATGCCGTGAGAACTTCCAGATGTGTCAATTAGTAACTTTTTTGTTACATGATTGATAAACTGCAATCATACTAAACAAAAAATATTGACAATTTACAACTACGGAATCAGTGATTCTGAGATAATACATCCAATGTATTTCAACTCGGGAAGGATACGTAAAAGTAGCAGTACAATACAATACTTTAAGTCAACACAGAATAACCTGATTCGCCAAGACCTCACGATGAAGTTAAAATGCTCACTGCAGTGGAAGAGGTTTCCTGGAATCAGTTTCTTACGTCGAACGAGCCTCATTGCAGTTTTGTTGACAGTATCCACGCGCATCAATGGACGGTGATAAGCAAAAGAGTTTTAACCCACAGTCTGCTGGAACTGAGGTCAAAATTGATCCGCCAAACGTTTTATAACCCATTTTTCTGAGCTCTTATATGGTTTCAAACATCATGACGCAATATTCGATATTTTCCAGGATTTATTTTGAACCTTCCACTTGAAGTGATTATCTCAAAAACTATTAATTTCGTGGATTGGTTTCATAATGCATAACTCCGTCCAAATATTGTTTTTATTTTTAAACCCATTGAACAAAAGACATTTTCTGCATCTCCGCGCTGGAAGCTGAGTCTTGTTTCGGCTGACTATACTTCAGGCAAGAGACTATTTCCTCCGATATTCTCACTGGTGTCGGTAAAGGGGAAATATAATTAAATTGCCGCATTTTCGGTTTGAAAGTTTTCATTATGGCGAAAATTATAACTTATTTTTGGAAATAAACGTTAAAAGCTGACGTTATCATGTTTTTTCAGTAAGAAGTTTAAGTCAAATTATTACTTGTTTTACGTATTTTATTCGATCCCTTGCCGACTCGAGCGCAATTAGCGATGGAAAGTGTCCCTTGCCAAACTCGTCCATAAGAAATTTAATGTCTTTGAATGTTTCTTACAATGGGACAGAATGACGTACTATACTATTGTGGACATTGGCCATTGCAATGTTATGTCGTACCAGATGTCTTAGAATGAGACTAAGAAAAAATAAACAAACGATAAAAGAGAAAACAATCCAAGTTTGGTTGTAGTAAAGTTGAGTACAGCCAAACTACGCTTGTTTTCTCATTTTATCGTTTTTTCGTTTGTTTGTTTTTTCTTAGTCTCATTCTAAGACTTCTGGGACGGCATAATATTGCAATGGCGTATGTCCACAATAGTACAGCACCACAAGAAATGTGTTTATTTTCCTAAAGTTGTATTAGAAATAACCTAAGTCTTGTGTAGACAAAGCTCGGGCTGAACCAGGAGCGCATGTTTTCTGTCCCGTTAGTGCTGTGGCCCGGGGTCCCCAGCCGTCCCCGGCGAAGATTGCTCCATTATAGAAGCATCTTCATAATACAGTCTGCTCCCTCGTCGCGACGCCTCCTTCCTCGCGAACTGTCATCTCGGATTTTTTTAAAAGCATTTCGTCGTCCTCATCACCCCGGGCCCGCGCGCGGGCAAACAGCTCTCGGCGCCCACCCTTTTTTTTCCACCCTCCCTCGGCCGCGGTGGCGTCCTCCCCCTGGCGTCTGCAGGTGGCGAGGGACCGACCTGAGATCACATCCCTTCGTAGGCGCCGTCGTGTCCCCCCCCCCCCCAATTTTTTTTCGTTGAGGAGATTCGCGCGCCAGTCTCTTCGCCGACTGGTAGGAGACGACGAACGTTGCGTTTCTTTGTTCTTCCTTCAGCACGGTAGTCCCGTACCACTGGAGACGCTGCCAGGTTATTTTGGGATAGCAGGAATGTGTTGGAACACGTATTTGGCAGGAAGAAATATTACGAGAAGTTATCAAGAGGAAGACATAACTTGCAAGTTGTGAACGAGTAATAGGGCGCGGTCTACCATAATTTTCATCATCATTATTTCATTTTGTATTTGTACCAGATATTTTTTTCCCTTGTTTTAGACACAAAATGTGACTAAATTTGGCTCTTATGAAATTTTTTTATCTCTCATAGTTTTCGCGTAATGGCTTGTTAAAGTCATATTTTGCATGTTTCCGTTTTAACGACTACAATAAAACCAACAGATATACCAAACTCATAAAAATCACAGTGAATAAAAATATTGCAGGCTACAATGACATGCTCATAAAATTAAAGAATAAACATTATTTATATTTTAAAAAATATATTGAACTTTTTAAATTTTTATTTTTAGTTTCAGAAATTTTTTAAAATTCAAATAATTTTTATTCTTTAATTTCATGAATATGTCATTGTAGCCTGCAATGTCTTTATCAACTGTGATTTTTTTGAGTTTGGTATATGAGTTGGTTTTAGTGTAGTCGTTAAAACGGAAACATACAAAAATATGACTTTAACAAGCCATTACGCGAAAACTATGAGAGATAAAAAAATTTCACAAGAGCCAATTTTAGTCACATTTTCTGTCTAAAACAAGAAGAAAATATCTGGTACAAATAAAAAATAAAAAAAATGCTGATGAAAATTGCGGTAGACCGCGCCCTTAAGCCCGCGGCCAATTACACTCGTAGTCCAACAGCATGCAATATGAGACCTACAACTGTGTGTTATTACTGCATTTGTTTAAAGTCAAAGAACTGAACTGCACACCACACGATGTATTTTTCTCCTTTGTCTTCAGCTGACTGAGCGCCAAAGGTCTGAAAATACCATTTTTAGCAGTTTTCCTTATTTTTTTCTCTAATGACATACGATTGAATTAAAGTAAAAAGTTGTGTCTACGGGTATTAGTTCTTTACATTTTCTGGAATGAAACTATGTTCCGAAAACTATTATTTACGAACATATGAATAAGCGCGCAAACATTGATTCTACAGAAAACATCTTGCATCCTCATAAAACAGTCAATCACCTGGCAGAATACTCAAGTGGAAAGACTCTTCAGGCTCAATTGTTGAGGTCTCGGGTTTACTTATTCCTCGGTGAATTGTACACGTAAGATATCCACCCGTTCATGTGCATATTCCATCTCATTCTTTCGCAGCCACGTGTTTTTCCTACGTGACAATTCATTGGTTTCTGTGATGATCATTTTTAAATTTTCGTTGTCCTCGCTATCGTGGTAGATTAAAATCTCATCATTCTTGTTGACCATCTTTTCTACCTTTTTTGAGGTCAGCGAAATCTTTCTTACTAGCAGCAGGCTGTTCTTCATCTTCCTTTCTGGGCTGTCGAGACTTCCTGAACAAATAACGTGGCGACTGCACTGCAGGACCGACTTCAGCACGATGTGTTTGCAGAACATGAATTTATTAGAAAAGGCGCACATTATAACATAAATCCACTTGTTTATAATAGGCGAGGGGTAGATCCGTCTCGAGCATGCTTTGTTTTAACAGGCATATTGTATATCATGACAGACAATACTTGGAATAGGCATATAGGAAAATACGTAAGGCAGAACTGGCTACGGCAGGACATAACAAGTATTAACTGGAACAGGATTATGGTAATGAATGACTCGTCACTCGCAAGATAACTTTTCAGTCAAATGATAGTGCTCTAATTACTACTGCGAACCTATTAGCCGTCTGGCCTACCTCAATGAGTGAAGAGGTTTTGGTCAGCGCTTAACATCGAGGTATATAGCACTGGTGAGTGGTGATATGATGTGAGTATGGAGCAGCGCCGGAATGAATTTTGGGGGGGGGGGGTTAAGATCCCCAAGGAAATCCGCCGACCAGCTGCATCGTCCGGCGCGATTCCCATCCGGGAATCGAATCCGGATCGCCTTGGTGGGAGGCGAGAGGTCTGACCCTTCGGCCACCGCGCCCCTGCCTACCTGAAAGTTTTTCTTACGTACAGGGGAAAATTAGCGGTCGTATGTGACGAACCGGCTGTTCGCGTCAGTCTCACCGATTCTATGTGAAAAAAACTCGACTTAACGCACATACTTGAAGTCGTACAACGAAGGTAAAAGTTTCTTCTAGTTATCACTGATAATGGATAGGTCCAAAGAATGTCCGATTAATCAGTCTGTACATGTGCCTGAAGATGGGAACATGTATCAGTTCTCTAAACGTCGCATCTGTTGTCTTCGAGGGAAGCCTGCTGCTTGCGTTTGTTTTATTTGTGACGTCTGCTTTTTCATCCTTTAAAGTTTCTGGTCGTATGCGTTGTCCAAATTGTTCTCGTCCATTTTTTGGCCATATTCACACACCTGTTTTTGTAGTTTTTTTTGCTACATGTGGTTTTGATTTTTATGTCTCATTGGATACGACTGTATCTCAATCCGGTCTAGTATGGATGTTAAAAACTTGTTCGTAACAGCTATTATTATTTTTTTTGCGTATCGGTTATATTCCCTCGCAATGACGTACGTCCATAAAAACGGCTCAGGTTATATACTAACCCATTGCAATAATTGTCCAAATATCACATTAATATCTCAGCAACTTGTAGACCCCGTCAGAGTATATTTAATGGGCCTTGGTTTACACAGAGTGGTTATGTTAAATAGGATTCGTTCTTTAATGCCCTGAAGAACTTTAACCTTCTTGCCGTCATTTTCCTGCCTTTGACACATCGCATCATAACTTCTAAATCTTAAATTTGAACCATGACGTTTCCACGCATACTTTCTTCGTCGTGACTTCGTGAATCGTTGGGTGGAACGAAGATTATCATGTAAGAAATAGTTAGTCGTTGCGTGAACAATTTTTGACGGTATTCAGTCCATGCTCTATACATTCGAAACTCATAACTTAGTTTACATACAATCTTATGTGCCGATGTCTTCCCTCCAAGTTATTACCAATTCCTTTAAGCAGAAAATCCCACCCTCGTCATACTTACAATAATTTTACTTACAAATGAGAGTAAAAGAACCTAGTAGGTTTCACAGATGAATAAACTCTGAGTTAGCAGTTCTCAACAAAGTTAATCTCACTAAGCTTAGCGGAAAATAAAAATGCAGGGTGCAATCAATCATTTTTATAAGTGGTCTGACCGCTTTAAAACACCCCTCGCCTACAAAGATTGAGTTCGACGAAATTGGATTTTACTTTAAACAATCTCAAGGACTATAATAGGAAATCGATTGTTTACTTTTTTTTTTTTTTGCTTTCTTTTATTTGTTGTCCGTAATTAGCCTACCCTAACTTTGCACGAAGCTTCCTTGGTCAAGAGAACGCATTTTTTTTTTTAATTTACTATTCAAGCCTTCAGTTTCACACACCATATGTGCTTGGAGTTGTCAAAGTAATTGATACACACATTTACACCCAACAAAAATTTACATTAATAATACTAACAAAATACCTTAAATACAAATGCTTGGAAATGTCAGGAGTGGTTTGAACGTACATCTGCACATAATTAATAAACCATATAAATTGTCTTGAATACATATAAAAGATAACAAAAAACTTAAATAATATTAATTAACTTTGTTAAAACTTTCTCAGTGAGATATTCTTTCAAATGTTTTTTTATGTTCTATATGAAGTTACTCTGCATTATCTCGTTTTACGTCAGCCAGTAATAATGTACATATCGTGCTATGCAAAGAGGAGCAAACTTTCAAAACCAGACATGTCCACAAAAATCCAGTGAGCTAAACATATTTTCTACGTAAGGTAGATGAGTTACACACGAAAATATAGTCAGGTTTAACTATTAAATTACCTGTACAATTTAAAAATCTGACGAAAATTTGTGTTTTCATTAAAAACCAGATATGTTCATCCAGCTGTCATTTCGCAATCAAAATAAGGACATAACAGATCCTAGCTATTATGACATAAATGTTGCCGCTGGCAAGTTCACTAACTTTTCAAACAATTAACCTGCCACTTTAATTTTCGTTACTCGTTTGTATCCCAAAATGATAGTTCTTTCGCTTTCGTGTAAAATTTGATAAGGTTGACATTGGTTTTCAAAGTTAGTCCTCAAATACTCTTGTATTCCTAGTAGATACAATTCCTTTTTGTTTTGTTTAGTTTTTTTATGTCGACTTCTATAACATACTTCCTATTGGATTTATTAACGTATTGTTGAGGTAAGTACAAAAATGTATTTTTCACTTTACACAGATGTTATTGGTTTTAATGAAAACAGTACAGCTATTTCATTAATTTAATAATCACTGTGCACTGAAACACTTTAGTAATTAAAGAAATTTTAAGTTTTCTTACTAAAAATACTTATATAAGAAAAATATTAACTTCGATTAAAAGTGTGTGGTAGATAAATAAACACTAAAACACCGTCTTAAATTCACACGGTTTTGAAACTGAGTATGGAAAATCTGCAGAAAAAAATCATTAGATAATGTTATTAGATATCTTTACGAGCAGACATTTACCCAGAATGATGTACTTGTTAGGCGTAGTCTGTTCCGCAGTAATTAAATGTACAAGATTACGGCAGCAGCGATTGTTCTTCACGTTACTCGAGAAAAATATGAATGTTGGCAAAATATACTGTCTAATTTTGCAAATTTACTTCGAGAAACCTGTAGTTTTGAACTAATGTTTTTATTGCCGAACGCCGGCGATTAGACAAGTCGTAATATAGCTTCAATATGCACCGTATTAACGATATTCGAGGTTCCTGTTATTTTCTGCCTACGTCTGGAAGCATCGTTCACAACACCTCTGTTTCCAAAAAAACATCGTAAATTCCTATACCATGTCTTTCACAAGAGCTCTGCTGGTCAATCTGCCTCTAAGCTTATATGATTTTCATTGTGGCCATAGCAGAAGAGGTTAGAATATTGGAGTTGAAAATGGTTCTCATATGACTGATTGGCGTCACTCAGTGTTGGACAAAATCAAATTGTTGAACAATTAAAAAATAATAATTAATCAGTTGTTAATCTAGTTTGTTGCAATTAAAAATCAATTAACTTTAATTGTGGAAACTCGCAATTGACAATTAATTATTTGTAACTGTGAAAACTCGCAACTGACAATTAATGAATTGTTAATCGTGAGTTTCGCAATTAACGATTCATTAATTGTTAATCGTTTTAATCTGTTTGATTAAAAACTAACAATTAAACGTATAGTTATATGAAAAGCGTAGTTGCGTCAAAATAAAATTGCAATGTAAGTTATGAATAAAATAAGTAGGTATATAACAAATAAAATACGGTTACTTTTTTTTCGTTTCGTTAAACTTAATAGCTGATTACGATAACTTTAATTTTGACAATAATTTCTTAACTTAAGTTTAATTTTTTAAATTATTTGTTAATTGAAAGTTATTTTTAGCAATCAGTTATCAATTTAAATTTAATATCGACAGTTACATTTTAGATATAATTTTTTATGATAGTTTATATTGCACTTTAACACCACCCTCTTCTGAAACATACTGTCTCACAATTTATGGCTCCTTGGCACATTTGTCATTGAGGCAAAAGAAAAATTCGCTCAGCTGCTGCGGATCATAACGGTGTGTTGTATGTAATAAAAATACTCTTTATTACAGGATATTTATTGAGTAGCTGAAGTTCCTAGCTTTCCTCTGCAAGAAAAATGCAGCATTAAAAGTTCCACTTTTGACAAAGGACCATCGGAGGAAAATCGACTTTTTTTTTCTGTTAGTGACGTATCCGAGTCCAAATCAGAATCAAAATTAAGAGGAAAAAAATTTTCTTTGTTGATTTATTTTGTTGTAGGAGTTGCGGTTACATTTTCATTTAATTGTTTTGATATGCATATTTTAAAAAAACCTTTAACATTTTTGTACGATCTGCGGGTTCTAAACAGGTCAACCACTTGTTTTTCAAGCGCGAATATATGACAAAGCTGCAATGGCTGCGTTTTTTCCTTCTGGAGTACTGATAACAAATATCTTCTCAAATATTTTCTTCAACGCTTTACTTATATGACTTAATAAGAAGGTTTACAATAAGAAAAATTTTTCTTTTTCTTGATTAGCTGTAACTTTTTATTAACTCCAGAAGGCATCTAATCTATATCCCGTAGTGTGTATCAGTATCATTCTGCATGATATCGAGGGCTTCTCTGCCACTGGCGCTACGCTGGTAAGTGCTCTTGTAAATAGTCAAATTCGTTCTCGTTCATAGCATTTTTTTATATTCAGTGATTTATGTAAGAGGAAGTTTTTGTCTTTCAAATTTGAAATTTGCTGAAGCGCATCAAACGGACTATTCCACCTAATTTCACCAGGGCGGCTTAAGGTGTGTTGCAACATATCTTGAATTATTTCAGCTGACTTCGGTCGCCCTGCAGCTTTCCAAAGAGCATTACAGTTTTTCATCACTCCGGCATGCATATTATATAATAATGAAGTATTTTCTTCATTTGATATCTTACTCGCATCTGTAGTTACACATAGGCTTAATGTATGTGCTGCGAATTGTAGGTGCACAAGCAACGCCTTCAGTATTGGTTATTTCATCCTCTTCAGTTTCGGATTGAGAAGTGTCTTCGGACGGATGGTTGTCGCCACTGTCAGATATAATTGCAGAAGATTTATCTTCAAGATCAATATTTGTTTATTTGCATTGAGATCAAGATCTGCATTAATGTCATGAAATGTTTCAGATATCCAGTCATAGTTGTATATTCCTTAGAATCTTTGGCACGCTAACGCTACCGATACTCTACGAACATCATTTGTAATTCAGAGCGCTGCCACGCCAATAAAACTTCTCTTTTTACTTGACCAGCTATCTAATGTTGTGCACACATAGTCAGTTGCTTTTAATTCAGATTTTATCTGCGCCATTTGTTGTTCGTAGTAGTTTTCTATTCGACGCCCTGGATTAAGACCCTTTTTACATATTTTTAAGTCCAAGAAAATTGTTGCAAAATATGGATCTTCTACAGCACGTTATGCGATCATAGAATAAATAAAGTATTTCAGAATGCTTTCATGAAATTGTTCTTGTGAAAGTTTTTTCTCGTTAGATATCTTTTTTTACTTGTTTTGGTTAAGCTTAAACTGTCATATTTTTTCTTTTCGTCTGTTTTCTTCTTTACGTATGTTTGATACTCATCGATACAATCTTGACCGTGTTTTCGCTGTAGATGGCTTAGAAAACTTGATATGTAGTTATTATATCCTGTAACTGGGGCGGCAAACAACCCACCCTCGTTGTCTGGGATGGGGTAGTACATGGGGCATCCAGCCCTCCAGTGCCGGCTCTTCCAAATATAGTTGCAATATACTTAATTGTGATTTTGTATTTAGAAATTTTTATACTTGATTTAAGAAGATTATTTTATTGAACATTTACGTAACATGTTATTTTAATACATCAAAATAAAAACCACCTACACAGTTACTCAATTTATCCGCAGCGTTCATTAGCATCGATTTTACTCTCCTCACTATGCAGTCCGCACCTAGCGATATTCCCGAATTTAGATCACGAAATATTAGTACTATTATACGCTATCTATATTAATATATGTTCACATAAAATTTAAGTGTCTTCCTATCAAAGCGAGATATCAGATAATTGTTAATTTTAATTACTTTTAAAACAATTAAATAACTAATTGCAATTTATTTAATTGTAAGATACAATTTATATAAATTAATCCAAATTAATTAATAGCAACTTGCAATTATTAGTTGAATTGCAATTAATGTTATCTGCAGTTAATTATTCAATCGCAAGTATGTTTAATTAATTAATTGAAATTTTAATTGATTAACGCCCAACACTGGGCCGTCACCGATACAGTATTGTTTTAATATTACGTTAAATGAATCTACGAGCAGCAAGTTCATGTCCAAGTCACTAGGGGCTCTAGTAGATTGATGGTACATTGCTATTTGAAAACAACACCTAAGTACTAACGGAGCTGTCAGTTATAAAAGAGTAAACTCAATAGTATCGTTGATGGACTAGTGTCCAGACCTGTATTTCTTAGACCGAGTGTTTCATTGTCTGAACGCAACGAAACTAACACCAATATATCAATATAAAGGACTGTGACTGATAATATAGGGCCGACTACTTACTCGTCTGTAGATATTTCCCTCGTCTAATGCCCAGAAACAATTAAACGATAACTTGCACGCATTTTAGGTGACCCATATCGTTACGTGTCAAGCCAGGTGCGGCCTGGTGGTGTACACTGAGTGGAATAATTAAAAAAAAAAATATTCATATTCCTGGGGTAACCAAATAACTTTTTTTGTGTACGCGAAATAAATATTTTTGTTGCTGAAACAAAATTACTTTTTGGTTTTTAATTGGTTGCTTGAGTGTAAAATTTGGTGACAACAACTAAGTATTTGTTTAGCTGTACTTAATTTTTTATTTCGAGGCTTAAAATAAATAAGCGGGAGTCCCTAGAATCTATACCGGACATCTCGAAATGAGAATTGTTTTTTGGCACTGAAACCAAGACAGTATTTGGGCATGACACATTTTAATAGATAGCGACTCTTAGGGCCGATTGCACAGTCATATTGAGTAAAATCTAAGGCCTCTCTGAGTGAAATATGAGACACTTTCGTTGCAGAGGCGAAAAGTGAGGGAATTATAAGGAAAAAATGAGTAAATCTTAAGGAGTCCTCAGAAATTCCATAAGAATTTCTCAAGCCTCAAATCAATCATGGCGACCGTAAATAGCGGTTGGAATGTCATCTGGGGGAGAATGATATTCTTATTTTGAATTTATTGGTATTATTTTAGAGGAGGAACATATCGATGACGTAAATGAAAGACCGCACTGACATACACGACATAATTTATATTCACTGTAAATTTTACACGAAAGTGATGTGTATTTAATGACACTTTTGTTTTCAAACAAAATGGTTACGATACAATTTTATAAACAAAATCGACGACGTATTTTTATGATTTTCATTTTGCATTTTTGTCAATTTTGCAATATGTGGAACACTAAATAAAAAGTATCTAATAGCCGTCGTGTAAGTTTTGTGCATTACAAATGAGGAATAATATACATTTTAGCTAAATTCGTAAGTCAATGGATGAAGAGAAATAATTTTTCTCGCGAATATTGTGGTAACACTTTACATCAACTGAGATATCTCAATTTCCTGAAAGTGCAATGGAAACGAAAAAGTCTCACGTTTAACTCAACTTCTTCTTAGTATCAACTATACCTCAAGATTTTCCTCACATGACTTGGCATTCGAACCTTAAAATTAATAACATTTGTGTAGAAGTAACATATTATACGGCTTCAGTTCTCGTTTTCTGTACAAATTTATCTACCTGAAAAAAAGCATAGTTAAAATACGATTACAATTATAGCTATATTGCTAATCGTCAGATAAATGGCAACATAGCTCTCAAGGGTGAGACTACAAACTACTGCATGCACAAATATCACATTTTAGTTTAAACAGCGAAATGTACACTTGTATCAACCTCATATTTAATCAGGCGTAGGCTCAAGTAAATATTTATTTCGCCATATTCAAACCAACTTTTGGTAAACATTTATTTCAGTGTTCTCTTTCCTCGACCGACGCTTGTTTCACACGCAGCCTCTGTTGGCGTGTGTAACGGTGAGGATTTATGATCTTTGAAATACAAGTTTTGCAATGGTAGTGCGTGGATTAGTATAGTTTTTTGCACAAACCCCTTTGTGATTGAGATGTCTATAAAAAAACTAAATAGCCGAGTATGTATTAGTTCACGGGCAGCAAAAATTCCATAAATGGAATCGTGTCAAATAAAACAAGGACCGCCAAAAAGTAGTGCTCGTTTTTATTTATTTTGCTTATTTGTTTGTTCTTGTTTTATTTAACACGATTAAATTAGAATTTATTGGTCTGTGGACATACGCCTGCTCCTTGCAGCCAAACAAGACGAGATCAGATGGAGAGTACGTTTAGCCATAAGATCAGCTAAACCCCTTAAACCTAATCTCACACGGGATGAGTTGCTAGCACACAGAACGCTCAAATTTGATCTAGACATTGCACATGAGCAATGTCGTATGTCTACAAACTTATAAATTATAATTGTAAACTCCCAATGTAACAAACGTTTTAAATTCTAACACTATTCAATTTATGGAATTTCTGCTGTGTATATGTGTCCAGTTGACTTAAATAATACTCTGCTTATTTATGTTTTTCTGTTTTCTTTAGTTTTCTTTGACATACACCGTGAATCGCTACGGAGTATGTCCAAAAACCTACTCCCAGGCAAGGGGCCCACCTCGTTGCCATAAAATCACACTGCAGCGTGTTTGAAGAAAACGTTTTACACCGAAACTAATACACGTGTGTTCACGCCGTTTCTCTACGAAAAGAACACACACTTCAGACGACTGCTCTTAAGTACTTTCAAGACAACACACGTATTAGAAATCCCCTTTTAGGGCACGTCAAAATGGGTCAAAACGGAATTTTCATTCCGCTATAGCGGAAAATATACTACCCGAATACATGTGAAACCACTTAAGGGTAGTGCATTGGACTTTAGTAAAGTGATTTCGTAAATAAAACAATAGGGTCACTACTTAAAGTCCCATAGGAAATTTGTTTTTTCGCGAAGACTGCACGCCTTGAGCGTAGAGGCGACGCACCGTTGTACGGCCCATACGACGTCGCCCTTAGCACCATACCTCACTCACACAAACACATGTGCCACGAGGCGGGCCCCTTAAGTACCCCGATGCAGTTAACTGGAGTAGTGTAGGATGGTTACGGAAACGAGAGCCGCAACCTTGGATCCCTCTGTATACGGTAATTTCTATCACGTGCACTGGATGAGCGTACAACGATCTCGGTGGGGTCGCGTCGGGTATAAATAAAGCGGAAGGTAACAGAGTTAGCTGTAACTATGTAAGGCGATGATGCAGGTGTCTGGGAAAACAAAAAATTAGCGAAGTGGGAAGCGATGAGGTAATGCGGAGCATTGACGAGGTGCCTCAAAACATCTAGAAGAGTGCGACGCCGGGAGTGCTCAAGATAGCACAAGTTGTTATTCGTGTGTGAGACAGGCGAAACGTTTGGACTCGATTAAGGGAAGACGATTATTGGGTTTCACGTAAAATCTCAAAATAATTTTTAATTGTAAATTTTTTTTAAGTATTACGTATTTGTTGGTGTCCAAATATTATGCTACGTAAATACTAACTGCAAATATTAAGTGATTGATCGGGAACAGAATTAACGTTAAGTTTCACAGTCTTGTAGATATTTTACTTAATAAGAGTGTATACAGAGGTTGGAAATTTAATCTTGCATATTCAATTGATTTAAAAACCCTACTATTCAAACCAAACCTGACAACGCCCAGAGCGAAACTGACAACAATATTCTTTGTCCGTAAAGTATCTAACAGGCCCGAACTTACAAATTATCTTGTTGTAAACGTGTATAGGCTGTTCCATGAACCAAGTGCACTTATAACTACAGTTCTGCGGGAAGTGACATGTTCTTTGCTGTGCATCGCTAGTTTGTTTCCAGAGTTTTCTGTGATGCTAACATCATTTCATGTTCACTCCCTTATGCTGTCAATTGAGGCATGATTTTGGCATTATATTAAGTTGGCTTTGGTATCTGGAATGTAAAAATTGAACAAGCTGCCAATAATGGGCTCTTGTTTGTGTAATAAACTACTGCAAATTTGAATGCATGTTTTAGTTGTAGTTTCACTTGTACATAGACGTGTTATTAAGTACTCGCAGTTACCACTGCTTTGCGCGTCTAATACTCGTAGCGCTAATATTTACGATGCTTTTATTGAAGACAACTAGAATAGTGGTTCGGTGACTTGGGGCTAGGAATGCCAAGTTGCTAGGTTAACTTTCTGTGGAGCAGGCGAAAAAAAAATGCATTAATACTTACTCTGTGTAGTCCAACGTACATGGGTATGAAAATATTGTTTTCAGCAATGCAGGAAATATAAGAAAAATAGTACAATACTGGTAGCATCATTCCAACACTTATCTGAAGGTGTTTTTAAACGACGAATAATTTTGAACACATATACGAATTTCGTGTTGAACTGCACATTGAACTCTTCATGTAGCATTTCAAGTGTCAGGAAGGCAGCTACCGTGAGGAACTATGTTGAAACTTGTCTGTAATGAGGAAAAAATAATCGAGGAAAGAGGGCGGTACCGGAACCCACGACCTACACTGCGCCAAGCCATACGTATCTTCATCAAAATTTACGAATACGACGACATAAGTAATTTAATATATACATTGTAAAAAACCTAAAGAACAAAATAATTCCAGCAGAGCAAAGGTCTTGCGAAACATAACAAAGTGTTTGAGATATCGCATTTAAGAAAACTGTTTTTTGTTTAGCTTGTACCAATGGTTACCAGCATTCAAAACAAAAATATACTTTTAATTTAAATGATATATAGACCAGTGGTATTTAAAACTCAAATAGTTCACTGTTTGGTATTAACAACAACCCATTATTATATTCCCTAGCAAAATATGTTTCACATATTTCTAGCAAATTAATGTAAACTCGCACTTTTGTCAAATTATTATAAACTACTTATTTCTACATTTAGTTTTTATGTCTGAATATTTATTCTTTCTTGATGTAATGTTATCTTTTCTTTATAATAATTTAATACGTACAGAAAACTTTGTATATGTATGTGTGTGTATATATATACTGTACATTCACATAAAAATATGCGTGAGTTTATTTTTCCAGTAATCAACATCAAAAATCACAACAATAGATTTTTTTTAAATGCCAATTTGAGACTTTGAGCTTTGACAAGACAACCTTATGCGTCGAAACAGACGGTTCAGAATGCTTATTAAATATTCGTATGTGTAAAGGCATACTTAGTTTTGAAACATTTAGGACTAACACGTAAAACATTATGATGAAATAATGTAAAAGTAGACATAAATATGTGCTGAATGCACACAATCCTCGCACAAAATATAAGGTAACTCGGGGAATGACGCCAGCTGGGGGATGGTGCCAGTCACATAGAATGTTTACGTTTCGTTAAATGTTATGTTAACGTTTTTTGTTTTCTAAACTTATTGTTCTTTACTGACTTATAAATGTCCAAAGAAAATTGTATCCTATGTAATATTTTTGCACAATTATTCACGCCATCTTATAGCTTTAAAGTTCCTTAAGTTTTGTGTCTACCCTCTACCTAACATGTACACGCGTTCATAATAATACATGCAAACTTTGTTTCTGGCACTGCGCTGACCAACATTTCAAATTCTTATATCTAGGCTGTGTAAATATTTTAAATCTGTAAAGAAAGAAGGTGAAAATTACTTTTGCTGGCGTGAAGGAAACCATGTTTAGCATATTTATTACTTATATTTTTCTACAGAAACTTGTGAACCTGTTTCTCCGAACACTGTAAAAGCTGTATACTTGGAAGAAGGTACGTTTGATTTGGTAAAAGTACATGTGTAAAAGTTTTCCAGTTTATTCAATACGTATGTCAACTGCCCACTATATAGTAACTCGCAAGGCACTAGTTGTTGACATGTTTAGATGGCATTTGCGTTATTTTATCTTATAATTATCATAACGTGGATTAGATTTTTTTTCCGTCCTATCAAAAAATTATTAATTCTAAAACATTCCCGGCGATTCTGTTGTTCGATGAAACAATCGTTTCAAAAATTGTTGTATGGTGTGATAAATGAACGTACAATACCACCCTACATGCTTTTGCTGAAGACGAACGACAATTAAGTTGCAATATTATGTGAAATAAAGCAAAAGATAAATTATGTAAATGTGTACAGTTTCTCGAAACACTCAACGGCGATAGATTTGGTGTATTTGGAGCAATTAAATGGCAGTTTCAGGATTTGGTCACTTCTCGTATTATTTAAAATGGCGTTAGAAATTCATTGCTAATTTTATTTTATTTACTGGGTTTATTTGAGTGTCCCAGAACAACAAGACATTATTAGGAGAATATTAGTAAACGGAAAACGGGAAATAACTGGACATATCTTCCCTATATTATGGAACACTACCAACGTTCACATCAAGTATTTTGAAAATGCATGGAAAACCGAGCGCAGGTTGGCTGAACTGGGAAACTAAGCCGTGTACTCCAATTTGTACTATTTTTTTCATTGCAGCAATTAATCTAGAAATGTTTTCTCTTACGAGGTAAAAACTCATTTGATGTCTAGTTCTCTTGTAACAAAACGTTGAAAAACTAATTTCGCGTTTGACAACAAAGATATACGATTGGAACGTAAACATGCAGGTTTAGCATTTTTTTCTTATAGAAGTTATGGAACAAGACAAATCTTTCTGAAAAGAGGTAATAAATCGTTTCGTAACTTGGCGTTCATGTATTAAAATTAGTTGTGAGATTGGTTTTCATTGTACGAAGGACGGTTTTCATTAAACAAAGGGCATAATTTTTTTTCAGTAGAATTATGACGTCTTACTGACAGTTAGTTAAACTACACAATATTGTACTCTTTTAAATTTAAGGGGTAAGAACACACTGACACCCTTGTAATTTATTTTATGATTAAACTCGAGTGTTAAATAATTTTTATTTTTATTTAAGTGCTATTTTAACTGACAAGTAAATGGTTACAAAATTATACAAAATTAATTTTTAAATAGAGTGGAAATCACTCGGTTAAGTAACTGTAAAACATGATATATATACATTATTAAATATAAATTATATATATAAATTTACTCAGAGAGAGAGAGGGTGCATATATAGCAGTTAATTTTTAAACCATTTACTGTGTATTTTTCCGTGGAATGGATGTTATTCCTAAAAGGAAACTCATTGAAATCTGTATTTATATAAACTGAAGTATTTTTATTTAAAGCGGATTGCATTTAAGGAGAATGGTGCACGATCATTTGAAACTGTAAAATATTTTCCCGCACTAAGGTGTTCAGAAATTATGTGGATATTTTTTACATTTCGTGCTCTAGATTTTGATCTACGTCACCCTTTTACATTTTTAGGCAATGTGGAAGAAATTTATTATCTAGCAATGTAAATAGGTGTAGTACACCAACGTTTAGAGCATGACATGTCGGAAATGTTGATACGTCTTCAGGAATCCTTGTGGCGGGAAGATACTATAAATTAATTATTGCTGTGTCACCATTGACCTTAAGTCAGAATGTGAGTCCATCTAACTGTAATACTTCCGAGTATTTGACCTTAGCATATATAGGAAAGACATAAATGAATAACATACTGTACAGTAAAAAATATTAGGAATATAAAATAAAAGTTTGCACGCACGAACAAAATTTCTTTATTTGTATCAAGCGCCAAAATTATTCTTAGTCTCGCATTTACATCGAGATTGCTCCTACATTTAAATATCTCTTATATTCTAAATTTTACATATTTATGGTTATGTTTCGTAGTTCCAGAAATTTTCTTAGGGATCAGACTCATCATATTTTGTTACTTAGCAGACATCTGAAAATCAATTAACTATAATTTGTTTGCTCTAGGCTGATTTTTATAATTTAGCAAATAAACTTACAAACTTGTAGCGGGCGATAATGACTTCATTAACAAAGTCCTTACGAGTATCTAATTTGGTTGACAATGGTTTTGAAATTAGTATCTAAAGAGTCGTATTATCACAACATATGAAATGGCTTTGTTTCTTTTGACCATGAGTTAATACTAGCCATAAGAAATTGAGTTCATGCAAACCTCCGGCAAAGAGAAATGACGCTGGACTCACACAGTTCTGCCTACATAATGGCAACTTTGCACTGTATACTGCTTTGCTGACTTAGATAATCTTGTTGCAAACGGAAGTGTCGTGGTTTACGACCGCGCAGGGAGTGCCAGAAGTCCCTTCCCCCATCCTCCTTCAAACCGACGCCATCGCGTTCAGATTAAGCGCGTCCTCAAATCTTCAATTTCAAGTCGCATTTCCAATTTACTCGCTAAAATCTGGAGATTCACAGCTCCATTCTTACCATTGTGTGGCTCTGGGAGGAAAGACGTTCGTCTGGTAAGATTACACACACTAGTCTCAATTTGGGATTCGTAGAAACTCGGGCGATGGCAATCCGAGGCAGCCAGCAGAATGTGAAAACCAAAAAAGAGGAGTCACGAACAAAAGCAAGAACATTTCTAGATCTCTAATGAGCTCTCTTTTCTATCCTTCTTTTTTTATTCTCACTCACAGAAAAAAAAATATGAATGATACAAAATGAAAAGAGACGGAGGATGGTAGCAAGAAAGAACGAAGAATGATACAGCGGACTAGAACGAAGCCTGAGAAAAGATTCAAAACAAAAATATGAAATGAGCTTATTACATACCTCTTTCTCTCTCCTCGACTGCTGTAACCCGGTAAAGTTTTTTTTATCCCCCACTGCCAGTTGTGAGTTGTGATCAAAGAATGAAATTCGGAGGAAATAATTATACAGCAAAGAAATTTCATCCTAAATAGACTTTGTGGACGAACGGAGCACGGAGGAGGCATCGGCAATCAGAAGGGAAGCAGAGGGACAAAAACAGTGCGAGAGAACTGGAGGCAACGTGATGGTGTTACAAGAGGATCAGCGGTGAGGGCGGGGGAGGTGTTTGTGTTCACCATCTGTAGCGACGCAGCATCCGGCTTCAGGACTCCCGTATAGCACTGCGAGACAAACCTCTAAGAGCCTATCAGGTTTACTGCGTTGCTTTTCGAAACTAGGGGGGAAAATCACACAACTTTTTACTTAAAAGGTTTCCCATATAAGTTCGCAAGTATATTCATCTACGAATTATATTTATAACAGAAAAAAATCTTTCTGCAGAGCTTTGTCGCTTTACAAAACATAGGAAATTAAATAATACATTAAAGCAAAACACACAAAAACTAGCAGTCTTTAAGGCCACATGTTCTTATTTATGCTGTTTTTTATTAGAGCATATTGGTTTTTAAATTCTAATAGGGAGCAGGTATTGTAAAAACGCCACATAGATTTGTTGAAAATGAATTTTATTATGTAGCCTAATTTTTTTAAAGCTAAATATTTTATACTTTTTTCCTAATTATCGTCGTAAACAAATTAAAATCTATAATCAGCCGATAATATATAATTGTTAGCTTTAAAAAAGTTTGGATGCATATTGAAAACCATATTGTAGATACAAGTATGATGGTTTTAAGATATCTACTTCCCTTTAAAATTTAAAAATAATATTCTAAAATATTATGGTAACTAAGGACACGCATCCTTTTAAGCGCTACATGGCATTTTAAAGTACTAAAGGGAAACACTGACTACTATCAAAGTTCATTACTTAACGCGTAGAGGCCATATTATTACCGATTCGCCAACCTGGATAGTTCTAATCGCATTGACGCCTCCGTGTTTCGATATCCGGTAGGGGGGGGGGAATAGGACACAAAATATTATCTCCAACCAGGCCGCGCCCTTAGCAGAAATGCAAAGGGGATACCGCAGACCAAAACCAAAAGACCAGGTATGTACGCACAAAACAACGAAGAAAGCACAGACGAACATAAATGTGAGGACAGACACATAACTTAAGTTTGTCCAAAATTGGATGACCACGAAGAGAATATACAGATTATTTCGGAAGGTTTACTCTGACGAACCATAAGTGACTTGACTGTTCGTCGGCAATAATGGGATTTTCTCAATAATTTTACTGAGAACATGTGCGCAATCTACATGGAAAAACTAGCCCATGAGAAGCGAAAATTTTAAATTGGCCGCTGTGACATCAGCCCGTACACACCAGCCGGCACTTGGCGGGTCTGAAGAAATATTTTTGGTCTGACATACAGCTTATTTATTCATATGGTGCTTTGAGCCAATGCGTACGGCATATGTACTCATTCTACTAACGAACCACGTCAGTAGTCTGATATATTGTAAAAAAAAAAAAAAAACTTTAACAAAAAAATGGTTTAGAAGTAGTACACTGCGTCATTAATGTTTGTGAGACCTATAAATGGTTCCCGCAAGATTATTTTTAAGCGAACAATAGTTGAGTGATTAAATTATTAAATGTCGTGTTCTGTTTACTTTTACTGACTATGATTTATACATAACGTCATAATACACTAGATACTTAACAAACATTTTTGCTAAAGTTGCTCTGAAAGCACTGAGCTGCAAATATATGTACAGAAGTTTGAACGTGTGTAAACAAAGAAAGGTATGATTTTAAAAATAAGCAGCAGTTTAATTTATCCTATAAAAATAGCAATTTTTTCTGACAACTTAGTAAGAATTTTTTATGTTACATACTAACAGTAGGAAAATAATAATGAACTCTGTTCGAATTGAAGTCACATAAAAACATAGGGTATAAATAATGTAAGGGAGTTTCAAGTTTATTTGGCGACCGCAGTGAACGCAAGCCGTGAATAAATGAGGAGCAGGGCATAAAACTATAAACAGTGGTTAGTTATTAATAACATTTACTCTTTTGCGATTTACTAGCGTAGAATTAAACAAAACACTTTTATCAATTTTTTTTCTATCATATACATATGTTTCCTTGTACTTTGATGTGGATTTATTATTAATGAATTTTAAATTTCACGCAAGTAGCACATTGTACACGAAGATTGTAGTAGAATCATAGTATAATATAAAACAAGTAAAATATTAGCCATACACTCGGTCAATAGCAATCCACCAAAAATAATCTAAATTGAAAAAAAAAAAAATTAAATGAAAATTATTTTCTTTTAAATGAAATGCTCTAGCTAAGTACAGTTCGTACATAGCAAAACATGTAAATTTTAAAGAAACTAATGTCAACGTTTTTCCTACAAGCGTTTCCACATAATAAGTTTCTGTCGGTTTTATTTAACTGATATGATTAACAGTAAGTTCATACAGAAACTTTTATTTAGCTTAGTGAATAACATAAAATTAGAGTGTTAGAAAAATAAATGTATTCATTATAAACCTACTTTAATTATTTTTACGTCTAATGCTTAGGCTTACCATCACACTTTGTTTCGTTTCAGAAGAAAACAACTTAACATTACAAACATGATTAACATAGTGAAAGACTCTTGAGTTCCATTGCCTAGCCAGGCTTTGAACCTGAAATATCCTGGCCGGGAGGCGCTTAGGTGACTAAAACCACAAATATGTTATGCCTTAACTCTTGCAAACAACTCATTCAACACTGATACAAAATTCCCCAAAATGTGGTTGCGAGACAGCCACAAACAAATTTAAAATTAAAAGGTTAGTCCAGCTTAGCATTCAAACTCTTTATCTTTAATAATATAATATATATGTGACGTTGTTTAATTTCTTTTTCTTTTTTTTTTCTTTTTTGGACATTTCCTAAACACTGTTTAGTTATTTTTTAAAAACGTTATAATTTTTGCTATGGCTTAAAAAAATTATAACTATTACAAAGGTGTGAAATTGTACTCAACTTAAGCAAGCGTAACACACATAAAAACTGATGGGTATGACTGCATTGTTGCTGGTTGGCTGCGACATCTTCTGCTTAACTGTATATAGGCCCTTAGAATTTGATTTTTATTCGTAAGTAAGTGCAAAAGACATCACCTTTTCAGACTAAAACATGTTAGTAAAGGCGAATTTATTTATTTATTTATGCACTAAGCGTTCGGCTGAGGCTGATTTATAACATAACGCTTATGGTGTTTAGTAAGATTCACTCCTAGCATAACATTATATCCATCAGATCTTTACTTGAACTATAAGTATTTATATTAAAAATATTCAACTAACAAGTACGCAATTTTGTTTTCCTAAAACTAACTACACACTTAAGAAAAAAACAAGTACAGAAATACAACTCAGTAAAAACAATTTTAAAAAATACAATTCAGTCTGTTAGGATGGAGGTACAGTGAAAGCAAGCATGCACGTGCTAAATGTTGCCTGTTGCAATGGCATGCGGCCAGTATAAGGAGAAGGTGTTGTCTGGAACTTGGGAGATTTTTTTTCTGTTTTCTAATTTTATCGTGGTGCCTTGTTGAGTGGCGAGTGGACGAGTGTGCATCTCTCCTCCCTTCCCCCTCGGGCTTGAAGACATGCGTGTAAAACAGAGAGAGATAGAGAGAGATGGGGAAAATAATGGAGTTTAAAGAAGGGGGGGGGGGTGGTAGATGTGCGATGGTAGTGGGGGAGGGAAGGAATGCAGGCCCCAAGGCTGCATGGGGCCAAGCGGTCTGGTAGGTTCCATGCTTCCAGGCTGTCTGGCCGGGAGAGACTTGGGATGCTGGCCTGGACCAGTGAAACCTCTCCTCTCCTGCCAGCCACTGACTCACCGGCTCTTGAGTCTCGTTGGCATCCAGCATGTTTCTTATTACCGAAGAAAAGGAGACGTAAACCTACGACAAACTTCCTTCTCATACCAAAACTACTGCACGGATTTGAATCACTGTTTACTTCCTGTGTTTTGAAGTATAGGCTGTTTAAAGTACTAATGCTAACGTTTTTTTTGCAAACAACTAAGATGTACGCTTTCAATAACAACAGCAGTAATTATACAGAAAAATGCTGGTAGTGACATTTACACATAGCTGAAACAGAGCATAAGGCTTATCAAATCTCATCCAGAATTCCAGGCAAGGTTTTCTACTAATGAGTCATTCCATGGTTGAGGTAACATGGTGAATTGCATGTTGACACCGTTTTTATGGAATGTTCCTTTTTTCTGAGCTACGGATATAATTTTTTTTGAGCAGCGCATATTAAATTTGTAAAATATATTTACAGACGTAAAGGTAGATTAAGACACACACACAACCGCACGTACACACATATATATAAATAAATACTTATATATATATATATATATATATAATTTAACAACACAATTTTTAACAATCATAGTATGCTTGCTACATATTACTTAGGAGAACGTATAATTAGTAAGTAGCAAGTTAGACTGCTAGGTACACAATATTGTGAATCCACAATATTGGCATTTCAGAGCATTACTTAGTAAAATTAACAATGTGCCACTAAATGTTTTTCGCTGCATGTTCTCTAATTTTTTATTACAAGAATTTTCTTGCAGAGATTAAAATTAAATACTCTTAATATTATACTCATAAATTATGTGAGTGCGTTATAGTGTTAGCAATGAAACTAACCGCGTTGTGCCCACAAAGCATTAACTAACAAAAACATCATCGTAGGTGTCTTTGTTTAAATAGTTTATAACAGGTTTTATACGCCCTAGTAGAAGTATGCGAACAGCGTGTTTTATATTGAGTAATTATATCTACAACGTTAATTAATATATATTAACCACTATTATATAGAAACTTGGTAGGAGAGACGAGAAAATTTTCCGTAATTTTTTAGTTAAAGTGAGAATGTACTGAACATATGCCAACATATTTTCTGCAGGGAAACACCTGTAGTTAATGTACTTACTTTGTATAAGCAAAATCCCCTTATCGAACATTATATTTAACATGTCAAAAACGTTTCTAACGCAAACTGTATTATATTGTAATTGATCTTGCAGTCCCTCCCGCGGCATTGCCGGAATGTATAACTAATATTTCCTTTAACTGAAGGACCAAGTTGAACACCACATTAGTAGTTCGGCCAGTAGGTTGAGCTTACTCTGCAGCAGAAGTCCTAAGTCTATCAGTTACTCTTAAGGAGTGACTAGGGCCTTATTTATGGTCGTAGGAAAACAGACCTTGGGTATACTGTAAGATGATTTTCAGATGGTAGACTATAAAATGTGGTATGACTGATTTACCTGGAGGACAGCCACTGATGACTGTGTTCTTAATACATAACTCGATAGTTCATAGAAAAAAGAAAAAAATATTCATTTCTTGGGAACGTATCGGCTGTACTACAACACCTAACGATGTAATTGCAGAACATTAACGCTTGTAAAACATTATTTATCTAAGGCCGTACTTGCTATTTTCAGATCGTCTGCTTTGATAGGTTTACAAAGACCAAGTACTTCCCCCCTCCCCAACCTACATGGTTAATTAATATTTATATTACCGGTATAAAATTTATATAATTAATTTTCGTATTTACGTAAGCTATATTCTAAAGCAAATAACACTTTTATATCTCAACTGTTTGGATAGATATCATGGTCTTACCGAAAACAAATTTTACGCCTTTCCACCCCTTTAGCGATCAAATTTGAAAAAAATTTTATAGTCACTTGTTTAAACCTTTGTTTAGTAATCCAATTAAGAGGAAAGTCACGACAATAACACATTGAGTAAAAATGTTAAATCGACGATTCATTTTAACATATTCCATTCCCTCACAGATCTGAGAATTCGGCTTTAGAAATGTCCTGAGTCTTTTTTACGAGCATTTACGTACAGTATTTATCATAATGAAGCGAAAAACAACTCTATATATCGACGGGTTCGTTAGCTATAAGGGATTTATTAAGACAAAAAAACATTCCATGTGTTTTCACACCCCTTAGGGGCCAAATTAAAAAAGAACTTTCGTCACAGTAAAGGCTATTTTATAGGTGTCACAAAGAATTGGAACCCGTTGTGATAGCGTGTTTGGTTCTAGATACATCGTTGATTCACTGAAAACACGGTTCAGACTGTTTCATTACTTTTCATCCCCGTAAGTGTCGAATTTCGAAAAATCTATCAATTACTTTTCAGGTGTTTAAGTAGGGGCATCAATCTTAATATAAAATCACGT
Organism: Medauroidea extradentata; assembly: GCA_003012365.1. Taxonomy (NCBI): domain Eukaryota; kingdom Metazoa; phylum Arthropoda; class Insecta; order Phasmatodea; family Phasmatidae; genus Medauroidea; species Medauroidea extradentata. The sequence continues at coordinate 102,636 of PNEQ01056923.1, forward strand.
CGATAGCTGAAAGTTCAGTGGGGTCGACAGTCGACATTTATCGATTATGAATTTTTTTTTTTTTACCTCTTTGGGATAGAATTTTGATAATACTACCCTGAAACGGTATTTCGGGTCTTTACGTAAACATAGTTCTGAAGAGAAGAATACTTAGTAATATCGACGGGTTCAATAGAAATGAAGGAATATTAAAAAAACATATTATATTTGATCCGTAATTATTACATTTCGAAATGTCTAGAAGCCCTGTCTTAGACACCTACATATGTATCCAAGGGGCCGATTAAATATCGCCTTTTGTGGGTGCAACGCAAAATCTGCACCTGCATTGCATCTGGTTGAGTTGCATTGGAATTATATACTCACGTAATGTCATAGGTGAAGCGATTAACTTGGTCTGCGCTTGCGTTACGCTGCGTCGGTGCAAATATAGGTGACGATATTTAATCGGCCCCCAACTGAAGTAAAAAATATCTAAGACAGCCCATTATGTTCGAGCTGTACAGCGTAGATGAGTCATTAAAAGAAGTATTTTCCCCTCCTTACTTCTTAGGAGCCAAATTTCAAAAATATCCTCAAACTGCTTTTTGGATATTTACGTAAGCATAATTTTAAAGCAAATGTAACTCTGTACCAAATGGATCGATAGATACAGATAATTAATAGAAAACACGTTTCAGTTCTTTTCACCTCTTAAATGGATTAATTTCGAAAAATACTGAAATTGGCTAATAGGCCTACGAATTTTTATGAGTGTTCTACTGAAGTGAAAAACACAAAAAGCTCAAAAAGCATGCTAAACTATGGTGTTTACTTAGAGATTTGCGAAGGACGAATGATTACAGCATACAACATACTTTGTAGTAATGATTTTCCTGCAGACTTACATATCAAAAACAAAAACTTGGTTACAGTTGAGATTGGAAATTAAGTAGTCCTATTTCAAATCTCAATTCGGGTTGTCGGTTATATTACAAGCAAACGTCATTATTATTTGTGACGTTAGCAAATGTCAAGTTATAAATATTTTAAAAGGTGTAAAAATCCTAGTATACCGTACAATAAAACCACATTCTGCTTTACATAACCTTATGCTGCTATTTGTTGATTAATTAAATTTCAGGCAATATTAGAATAACTGGAAAATCCAGTTTCATACGACGTGGAAAGTACACCCTACATTCTTAAAACGAGAATAATCTGGGAAAGTATATACTTTTCCTAGAAACGACAATGTTGTCCCCACTTAAAATCACTGGCATTCTACTGTATATTTCACAACAAAATAAAGAGTGCACAAAATATGACAACGAAAAAGATGGTTATAAAAGTTTCAAATTGGTCTGATGGGAAAAAAATGTCAAGTGATACGGAATGTAGTTTAATTCTTTAACATCATATCTTTCCAACAACTCGGTTCA
>PNEQ01056923.1:104156-127560 GCA_003012365.1 Medauroidea extradentata
TTCCTTAAAACTTTCCACCAATAAAAAGATGGGGTCACCACTGAAAGTGTCAGTCAGGCGAGTGTTCTACGATACCACTGCACGCCGTTTCAGTGTCTTGCGCTAGAGGTGATACCGCGTCACAGGAGCTGGTCAACATCGCCCTTCGTGCCGTGCCTCGCTCACACAAATACACGGCCAGTAGGCGGGCGTCTTAAAATGTCAAGAAGACTTCTTTCGTACTATACAAATAACAGTAGAGAACATATGACTGGAAAGTTAATTGGACGGAAGGAGATACAAATAATTTATCTCAAAAATACCTCAAATCTTCAGTTCGTAAGGGCACATCCTACCTGCGGATTAGAGGTTCAGAAGTGAAGGAGCTATAAGGGCGGCCTTGAAGCGTGCATTATATGCCGCATCGCCATAACAAGCCAGCGCTGAACTAGCATGCAAGATTCCCGCCGATCTGTTTTGCAAGATACTTGAAGCTGTGACTATATAATTTTTACTGGTGGAAAATCTGTAACAAAGTTCACTGCATGTTTCAATTTGAGTTTCACACACATCCTGTAAGTACATTTTGAATAACAGAGGTCTTTTAAGACCGCTTTTAGCTTTCTTGAAGGGCATGGAAACATTGTTTTTAATGGAAAGGTGTCTTAATAATAACATTCCGTAATTGTCCGAAGCGTGTTTTCTATTCGTACATTGACACATGGGTACATGTGGAATAGTTTCGTAAAAAACGTATTTATGAACACACGGCGACGCATATTAAGCGCGTGTTAGACGACGCACTTAAGGGCGCTCACGTGGCAAAAATTTATAACTTTATATTTTCATGACATAGTGTTCGTTTTATAGACGTTATTTCTGACTGCAATTTACACTAGTAAATTTTTTTTTTTTAACTCTCACAGGTTTTTCTAGGCAGCATGCCAAAGTCAGAATTCACAAGTTACAGTAGCATAGTAATGACAAAAACCAAGTTTCCCACTCTAATTATATAATTTACACTTAAATGAGATATTACGGGCCAAATACTAAAATATTTAAAAACACACAGATGTCCTTTTGTATTTTTTTAATTGTCATAAATAAAGTAAATTGTCTTCATTTTCAGATTTTTTTTATTTACAAAGGAATCTCGTTGTGTTTTTTACTATTATTATTTTAGCATGCTGCCCATAATATCTCATTTCAGTGTAAATTATTTCATTAGTGTAAAACAATTAGTTTTTGTTAATACCAGATTCCCGTAACTTGAAATTGTAGACTTTGTCATGTTACAATGAGAAAACTATGAGAGTTAAAAAAATTTTACAAGTGGAAAATGTAGTCACAAGTAACGTCTGTAAATCGATCACTATGGTTAACAAATATAATTTTGTCCGACGAACGCCCTTAAGATGTTTCATGGAAGGAAGAGACCTCGGCTGACAAAACCACGCTAACAGCATTCAGTTTCTGAAGAAAATGTATTCAATACGACGCCCTGAGATAAAACTTAAATTAGGACCACTTTACATCACGAAGCAACACACGAACCGAGCGAGGTGGCGCAAAGGTAACACGTTCGAATCGCATTCGGGAGGACCCGTAATCGATTACCGACATCTGACATCCTGATTTCGGTTCTGCGTGGTTTCCCTAAATCGCTCCAGGCGAATAACGGTATAGTTCCTTTACACAGGACATGGCCGATTCGTCTTCCAGTTCTTGTGTTTATTTAAAGTTGTGTGTAACCACTAATGGCTTCGGTTTCGACGAGACGTAACGCACAATAACAATAAACAAAATATACAAGATATTCAAGTATCTTGCCTGATCTGATTTATTATTAAGGGCGCTGCCTACATCGGAGCCCTGACGGAGAAATAATAGGGATTTACATGTTAAATTATTTTCACTGGCACTCGGTCCCTTTTTGTGATATTGCTTCCGGACGAAAATTATTTTCTGCGCCGAGAAAAGTAGAATTTTACTACGTAAATAAAATTTCAGAAAATAAATTTTGAATAGACATTTTCGCGTGTCTTTGGGTGTAAAAATGTTTTTTTGCCCACAATGTTCAGGGTATTGTAAAAGAACTGCCTAAACGATCCACAGCAATGTATGCGGCATCGAGACGAACAAAAAAGTCAGTGGTGGCACATATGTAACTTCAACCGTTACTGAGCCAAGTGGAAAGTTATTTAACCTGTAAAACCCTATGCTTGCTCCCGCCGTGGCTTCAAGGTAGGCAGCGGCCTAAAATCAGTGATTATGTTCGGTAAGGAAGATAAGTTTAAGCCGATTGGAACGGCGCCTGGGGGCAGGGCATCTCGCCCCACGACTAGGCACTCGTAGGTGTCAACCGAACCTTGAAAAATAAAGCCCTACGATGTAGAAGCGGCGGACTGTCAAAGTTGAGGGGCAAAGTCAGATCCTAAACAAAACGCGCTAGTCATTGGCAAAGTCCGCCACGTATTCCAAATGCGAAAAATCGGTTGCCCCACGGGAACAGAACCCAAATCGAAACTGGTGAGGGGCGTGCGCTCTAGTCACTACGAAAACCGATATTTCGAAATATAAGGCCACTTTTTTATTTCATTATACCAAGTACAAAATAAACTCTATCAAATTAAAAATATACATATAAAAAAACCGCAAAAATCTTAAACCTACAACTAAGAGCAAAAATTATTTCTAAAAAACGCGGATTTTATTTTTAAATACAGAAACATTTCACGAGTTATAGAACTGTTTTCATTTAAGTTCATTGTTGTACCTATATCTTTACGACGTCAATAATATTATTTCGTAATTGACTCAGTTTTGAATGTGTATAAGTTCCATAAACTGTAAAATATTGACTTTGGCGTGTCATTACCCAAAAATTATAAGATTAAAAAAGTTACCTAACGAAGCAATTAATAGAGATGACTACAAGTTAAACAGTGTTCGTTGGAAGTTAAAATAATGAGTTTTTTCGTGTCGTCTTATTACAGTCTGTAACATCATGACCTTGACTGAAACATTTTATTCTACTGTTATTCTACTGTTAATTACTTAAGTACGAACCAAACTTTGTTATAAAATTTAGAATACAACTTACTTTTCTAAAACACACTTTTATTAATAGGGACATCGGGCAAATAAAAGGTATTTTATCAGCTTTAGTTACCTGGAAAAAATTAGGAAATGTACTATTAATGCTGGATACTTCGGAAGTACAAAATATATACTTTTACTTTTCACATCAATGTGTAACAGCAAACGTTGATAGATAGAACATAACTATGAAAATGACAATTGATGTAAACTAAAACGTTCTTAGTAAATCGATTATTCATGTTGAGGAAATATCAGCATGCGGTAAAAAATTTAATTAGTGATGAAATGGTGTTAATTTTTAGTGACTTTACATACCGGCTGATTAATTTCATGATTACTATGAATAATTTTATATTATTTAACTTATAGTTAAATTCAGTCTTAGCATAAAAATATCCTCTATTTGTTAGAATACTATGTGTTCAAGTATTTTAACAATACATTCTGTAGGTGTGTTGCATATGGCGTTACTTATCACAGCTTCTGCAACAAACAACTTGGTGTAGAAGTGTTCGCTCCCCTTTTTTTGCTCAGGTCATCATGACTGAAATGTGCTGAGAGCAAATAATCCGAGCCATAGTACATACGCCCAGCACACACATGGAAGCAGTGGTGGGCTACGACACAACCGCTGTTGCCACACAAATGCTGCAGGGTTGCCATGTACCTGACAGCAATCTCCCCTGGACCAACTCCAAGAAACAATTAGTTACCTACACATGACAAATCATATTTTATGCATGTTGGCCGATGGTTTAAGAAAGACATACTAAAAATATTTTGATCCGATGGACTTCATGGGGCAGTTGATGATGGCCGTACTGAATTCATCCGATATATAAAGTATACGAATCATAACGTGCAGATGACATAAATTTGTTCAGTATACTACCAGTGTGCCCGATGTGATTTCCCACTGGCAACATCTCAGGAATCATGCGACTTTTCTCAAATGTTAAAAAGTTTATTGGTAACCTGCTCTATCCATTACCCCTTTTGCCTTTATTTTCAAAACCACTAAATGCGAATTTGCTCTAATTAAAGTCATGCTATTTGTCAGACAAATGTTACGACGTTTCGGGAACTGGAATCTGTCCCGTCATCAGGTAGACACACAGGGTTCAGGAACACGAGTGCGACTGATGATGTCTGTCTGAAAAACTACTGTGTTTTGTTTCGTCTCTTCATTGTGTCGTTTGTCTTTTCTGTATATGTCTAATATCTGTTGCGTTTTGTCTCGTCTATTTGTTGTGTCTTTTTGTTATTTTTCTGTTTGTGTCTGATATCTACTGTGTATTTTGTTTCGTCTCATCGTTGTGTCGCATGTTACTTGGTTTTTTATTTTATTTGTTATTATTTTCATTTATTATCTGTTTGTTCCTTGTTTTTATTTGACCCGATTCCATTTTGGAATTTCATGTTGTGTATGTATCTTGCTGACTAAAGCATACTCTGCTTATTTTATGGTTTTCTTTTATTTGTTTAGTTTTCTTTGACAGTCATTCAATTTGCAATGGAGTACGTCCAAGAAACTGAATCTAGTCATGCACTCCCATAGCACAGTTCTTTCAAAGATCATAGTTAAAGTACTGGTTACGTTATCCATAGCCAACAACGTCTCTCTCTCTCTCTCTCTCTCTCTCTCTCTCTCTCTCTCGAAGTGTTAATGGTTGGTTCAGACCATTGCGTTACTCAATAGTTCAGTTTAATCAAATATTTTTAAAATAAATAAATACACTACCTAAGAAATGTTATTATTCAATGTTATATATTTTATTACTTAGTGAATTATAATTTACAGCATTACTTATAGGAAGCAAAATTTAAGTCTTATACCTAATGCTTAATTAAGTAGTATTTAACTGTTCTACGCATAAATATCAAATATAATTTTTCATATTAGTCCATTGGTAAAATGACGCATCTGAGTTTTGGATAGGTAAAAACATCCCAGCACGTGTTCTTTAAAATTTTGTTCTAATGCATTATTTTGCTAGTTAAATTTAAAAAAAAAACGCACTTGAATTATGAAGTATAAATGACGATTTCTTAAACTAATATGTAGGGCTACAAAATTGAATTTGTTAGGGAAAGACTGAAAGTTTGGGTTAAATTTAAAAAAAATGGGAAGAGACATTTTTAAGTAACTATATTTGCTTCAAACATGTTGAATGGTTCCTGAGATATGACACAACATGTTAAGTGTAAATAACACAGCTATTTCGAGAAGAATAGCTCTAAATGATAGAAACATTTTAGAAGGTCGGATATGAAGCTGTTCCAGTGTTTCAGGCGCACCTATGCAACCCTCATTAATCCAATTTAAAACAAGGTTATGTTTCCAATGTTTATAGCAATAAAAGTATTAAGCATATCAAAATCCATTAAAGATACAGTAGTTTTTATTTGAGCTGTATTCTTTAAATTCAAGTGAAACAAACTGTCTACGTTATAAACGCGATAAATAAAAGTTTTGTAAAATTCGTAGTCAACCATTCCATACACTTGACTTCGAAGAACGCAACTCGAATAAGAACAAATTTGGCTTTAATAATTCGCAAAGATAATTTTGATTAATGTAATACTTCTATTGCTAAAACAATAATAATCTTAACATTAATATTATGGTTATAATGCGGTTTGCGTACATGCGCCTGAAGCACTGGACTGGCCCCTTAATCTTATATATCTCTAATTTTACTGAGTTTTAAGAAACTATTTTATTGGGTGCATACTTTTTCCCATGAGGATGTGTTCGCGCTTACACACATACATATCACACTCATAAATCCCTCTCTCGCAGAAACACATATGAATGTAATAATAAACTTATAATTCGTTCAAAAAGTATGCATATGAAATTAATAGGTACCTACTATGAAAGTTATAATTTCGCCAACACATATTCGTTCTTGTTTCACTTTTTCGTAGAGGATGCAGAGTCTTTAGCAGCGAACAGCGACAATCTTTACTGATGAAGCAATACCCACCAACAAAATTACACGAAATGTTAAAAAATTTGAAAGAGATAACCTCGACCTGCGCTAAAGGTGTTCGGTTCCAACCTACAGATAAATGACGTACACAGTGTTCCATTATTTTGACAATGGGAGTACTAGCTGGACTTATGCAATGCTAATGCCACAAATTACGCAATTCTTCAGTTGTGTGTATTCAAAGAGAATATAAAGGAAATATAGTGTATAACATGTGATTCATCAGAGTGGTCCGCTCCGAAAATAAAATAGATATGATATAGTATGTTGAGGCTACCCGATGTCCATGGTATTGAACACCGGATGTAGACGTACGACTGGGGCGCCCGTAGACATCTACTTCCCCCAGAGTATGACATGAAATGTGGCCCTAGAATTGATATGCGCCGGAATGGGGAAACGTGAGATCCCTGAGAAAACCCGCCGACCAGCGGCACCGACCGACATGATTCCCTCATGCGAAAATCGAATTGACCCCGCCGGCCGGGAATCGAGCCTGGTTCGCCTTGGTAGGAGACGAGTGTTCTTAACACTGCGCCAATCACCGTCTCCCTTCCGAAACTAAAATCTAGCTACGCCACTGTCACTAGGGGAGCAGAAATTAGAGGACAAAATTGTCCTCTGTCCAGGCTATGTTAAGGAGCAGTTTCGACTCGAAAGCAGCGTTGTAGTGCAACACGTGGCTGCATATACATTTCTTTGACTAACGAAATTATTTTTAAAAATAACCGTCAGTAAATTAAGGTTATGCGTAGCTACGTCAGTAAATAATTTTTAGATTTTTCGGTAAAATTTTTTTCTTATGAACTAGAAACCGATTTTCGAATAAATTATTTTAGCTAATTAAATAGAAAATGAAAATTTAAGGTCCAAATATTCCTTAGTTTAAATCTTTTTAACTGCATGAGAAAAAAATGTTCCGCGCTAGCTATTACTTTCTCTATGTGATGACACGTAACCCTATAAAGCAGCAGTAAAACATCTTCTTTAGCGTTATCTTAGACTTATAGAAAGAACCCATTATAATGCTGGTGTTTGGAGACAAAATTAAATTCTGTGGTATCGCGATTACGCGGTGTAGTAGGTGTGACAAGTCCTTCATTAATTCAGGGTGGGGAACATAAAATACCTCGTGGAATAGCTAAATCGGCGGAAAAACGGGTCCGCATGTTAATGTGTTTCTACAGTAATTAACTGAATTTACAGAGTGAGTAAGAGATTTTTCGTCAGCGTTTAACATCGAGGTCTTTAGCATTGGTGAGGGGGGACATTATAGGAATATGGAGCAGCGCCGGAATGAAAGCGTGGGGGAAACGGGACATCCCCGAGAAAACACGCTGACCAACGGCATCGTCCGGCACAATTTCTACATACGAAAATCCGGGGAACAACCCTGCCGGGAATCGAACCCGGATCGCCTTGGTTGGAGGCGAATGGTCTGACCATTCGGCCACCGCGGCCCTTAATTTACAGAAAAACGTACGAAATTTAATAAGCCTACAACACATAGAGTTGCGTACATAATACGCTGAGATAAAAAGTATTGTTGCAGGTATTACCATCATGTTAACATAGGGGCAAAAATCCAGCTTGTTCTTACGTCAATCTGTTCTGTAAAAGGAACAATATGTTTTATAGAAAGTGAACAACATTCTCTGCCGTCTACAGAACAGGTTATTGTTACAACAATCCACGTAGTACCGAGTACCAAACCTAATTGTTGTCCTTATTTGGAAACCTGTAACAACACGTTTCTCTAAATGCAGTTAATAAAATATGACATGCCTGAACGTGTTGCTGTTGTAAATATACAAAATAAGAAAAGAGCAGAATTGTACATTTGTGGTACTACAAAAAACGGTCACATGAGGTAATCAGTAATCAATAGCTCGTACTTCTCCATGCCGTGAACACGACTGAAGAAATGTACACCTGTTGTCTACCTAGTGGGGAAAGAGGTTGTCATCCACTAATATGAATCTGAGACCACGTCATCCGTCTGTGAAAAGCCCATTGCATGATATTTCAGTATGTTATCTCAGCACCTCTGAGTCAAGGTATGTGGTTCTGTATGCTTATTCGCCATGATTCCTACCTATACCGGCACAATACCACCAATCGCTTCCCAATTCACTGAGTTGAGAAGGGCGTGTACGGCTCTTATTGTAAACATACAGCACATACCCACACATATGAGTGTACTTGTGCCGGAGATAAAAAAAATTTGGCTTTTGATAGAGTACGTCGTGTTATCACAACTTCTGATAGTTCCACTCACTTGTATAAGCTGATGCTTTAGGCGCAGATAAAGGGAATCATTCCAAACTGATTTAGCAATGCTAAAGCAAATAGAGGTAAAATAAGTTAATGCAGAATAATGAGATTTTGGTATACCATTAAGGGAAGAGACCATTAGAATACCTGTTTTCAATGCTTCGTTGACATTCCTATTAACATGCTAATATAAATAATAACAACTTATATTTTGAGCAAAATTTACAACTCGCAGAAAATGAGCTAATCGACAGTACCGTTAAAATATAAACTAGCATAGTTACATATCACCTTCGTTCGTAGCCGATAGTTCATAGAAAGAATAATTTTCCCTGTACATGATTTTTATACATTCGCTTGATGCACTGTAGCAATATATGTGAGCCGAAAAGTTCCTCACCCACCAATCCTTCACAAAAACACTAAATCCCTTCTAGCGTGAACAACAGAACTGTCAAACAGCAAAATGTTCCAGATTTACGTTGGCTCCCCTGATGTGGTCCTAACGTCAGCGCCAAGTATCCGCGTGAGACGATAAGCATTTGAATATTCTTGCAGTTGTTTAACACCCACGTAAGATGACGAGCTGAACTCGCACATTGTGCTTGTTTAAACGAGCTTGCCGAAACAAGTAGCAGCTGCAGTCATCGTATTAGATGAGTGTGTTGTGTTCCCGCGGAGAAAGAACAGTGGGAAACGAAGATTCCACTTACAAATACGACTTTAAATAAAAATAAATCAAAATATTACTCACAATCGTGATATCATGCAACAAACAATGTGATAGGCAACTTAATATAAACCCTCTCATAAATGTGGCTGATTGAACTAACGAGCTAATTTAAGGCAAAAGGCTATAGTTTAAATTAATATATTAGTTTATTGACTCTGTAGCGTGAAGGTTTAACATAATTAAGGCTGTAATGGCCGTCAACAAACACAAAAATTAAAATATAGGTGTATATATATATATATATATATATATATATATATATATATATATATATATATATATAACACTGCGTAGTATGCAAACAAAACTAAATTTATTTGTAGTCACTTGCTACGTATGAAAACTAATTTGAATAACACAGATACAAGACTGTACAGACACTAAAAAATATATAATTAATATTGAGAGAAATTTCTTGTTATTCAATTACAAATACATAGTATCCAGAAACATCCGCAGTGTAAGCACACCGCGCTAAACCTGGTTTAAGTCGGAGACACGGTCGTAGAAGAACAGGTCTGGACACTCGCCTGTAAACTTGACCCCCTTGTTGTTTGGCTGTAGTTCACCAAGTTACCGAGAATACTGTGTTTTATTGGCGCTGCAGTTAGGGCGGTTGGACTAAACTCCGCCCACTTTCTTTCCGCTAAGATAAACAATTTATCAAAACGTATTTTTTTACCAATTTATGAAATACTTTCTTCGCTCACAAATTTAAGAAAAGGCTGCAGCAATCTTTATTTACTTTATAAATTTAACAATGGAAAAAAGTGAGCGGAGTTAGAGTCCGACCGCCCTAACTGAAGCGCCAATAAACACAATATTCTCGGTAACTTGACGAAATGCAGCCAAACAACAAATGGGTCAAGAAAAATACATTGGTAGATAGGTGAGTGTCCAGACCTGTTCTTATACGACCGTGGTCGGAGACGAAAATATTAGTGGCAAAATGTTGTACGAATAAATGTTACGTACACAATGTGGCAACACTGCACGAAGAAATTCCCCTCACGCGCTCCACGTCCAGGTATTATTTTATGTATGTTATGCCACGTAAACGTAGAATTATGTTTGGACTGCTCGGGATTTTAATCTTCACCCAAAATAAGCAGGTCAGAACAGTAGCACATGTCATTCTGGATAAAGTGAGCGCTATAAATTTAACCTTTGAAAAATATCACTAGCCGTTATTGCATATAAATCAACATTGGGTCTATTCATAGTTCCGTTACTGCTTGTGTGGTTGGCAGCGAAATTACGCAATACAGTTCCGTGTATTTTCCTGCATAAATACGACAAAACGGAAACAAAATCGCTTGGAATCGACATAATTGTATTTTACGTATAAGCCTATTTTTTATCGAACTATATAGATTCCCACTAACTGCACAATTTATCTTACATGCGCAAACATTAAGTGACGTGTCCAGAGAGGTTAGACATTTCCCGTCGTTAGCCGTTACGCGCGGAAAGATACGAATTGACTGAAAATAGAACTTTAGCAGGGCTTTTTTGAGTGCTCACATTATCCCGAACCGCCTATAATAAGATAAGTAAGATATTTGTTGAGTGCAATAATAGACTTAAGTACAGAGCTATGTTGTCACATTGCGCATGTAACTTTGCAACGAATACGGAAGATGACTCGTTAATATATGCTAACGTGGCGTTTGTATACTCTTGATGTGGTCAAGTAATTAAGGAAACACATATGCACATGTCCTAAAGTGATTCATGAGGGTGGCTGATAGTCTCCAAGGCGGAGCTCTTAAACTTGGCAAAGAACAATAAAACGATAAGCAAATGTCATAAAAGAACGTCATTTCGTATACTAGTAAATTATGTGAAGACAAGTAACCACAGAAATCACGGAAAGTAGACTCCTTCATATAATAAATAATGGTTGGTTACAAAACACGCCATTTAAATAATCAGCATACAAAAATGAATACAAACTGTTTCCTCGGGAGTAAGTCTTGAACCCGACCACTTCCACAGAAATAACATGTTCAGTTGGAGGTGGATGTAGGCTATGAATGTTTGGGAGGTAGGCAACCTGAAACACTGTCGTACGTGCCCTGTCAGTTTTTTAATGACATTTGCTTATCGTTTAGTTGTGCATTTACATATTTTCTGTTCCCACCTTTAAGAGTCAGTTTCCCTTCTACGTGTTGATTTATTGGTTTTCCTTTCCTACTTTTGTTTTACCACCGAAAATTCTGAAAGTACTCCAATGGAAGCATAAATATTGATCTTATATTTCAGCAGAAGTATAATAAGTGAACTAGGAACTCATAATTACGTACTTTTTTTTTCTAAAAGTTAACAAAACTGAATTTTGTTAAATTTTAGAAAAAGTGCATAATATATATCTCCACACTAGGCTTGACACCGAGCCTGACTCTTCACACCCCACACACTGGCGAGTTTTCCTTTTTGGACACCAAGCTAAGCCAAGCTCATGAGCCAGACTCGTACATATGTGGGACCCTCAGAGGGTGTTCAAGTGAGATAAAACCATAATTTTACATTTTCATAAAATTGTGTTAGTTTTCAAGACGGTACTTTTAAGGACAGTTTTCTTTTGCAGAACAATTTTAGCTGTCATTGTTTTCGCGTATCGGTGCGTCAAAGTACAAATTCACGTTTTTTGCCGCCATGCAAATAGTGAAAACAAATTTTCTCACTCAGATGAAATAATTAACGGTTAACATAGCACCCCACGAGCTTCGTAATAAAACATTTAGAAACCATAATATATTATTTTGTATTTAAATACAATCATAAAATTACAGGAAAATAGTTGTAAATTCAGCAATTTTTTTAAAATACAAAAACTTTTCACTGAGAAATTTTTAAAAATGTATTTTACGTAACCTATGCCATGTTATTTCTCTGTAAATTATTTAACGTAAGTAAGTTTATTGGTGTTCACTATTTTCAGACAGCGTAACATGCAAATTTTGACTTTGGCGCACCGGAATGAGAAAACTTTGAGAACTAAATTTGTTTCGTAAGAGGAAGCTGTAATCAAACGTATCGTATACAAAATTAATATGATTTCACAAGAAATATAAAATTATGATTTTTACCTCTTTTGAACACCCTTAAGGCGCTGCCTGGTGAAGGGTATGTTAGTGTGTGTGAGAAATGTCGGCCGGCACATGCATTGTGATATCACCCTTACGGCCAAAGTCGTAAACGCGTGCCGTAACGTTTTTACCTACCATTTCATTGAACGTGACACTGTGTATTCAGGAACAACCGCGTGGAAAAGACGATTTTACCCTAGTTTGAGGGCTTTAAATAATGCTTCCAATGTGCGTGGCGTACTGAAAGCCACATTCACAAGACGTAGTCTGAAATTTATTTATTATTTTCGTAGATAAACGTCGTGGACGCTCGTTTACTGGTCTCTGAGAAAAAACGTAGCTCCGAACATGCTGCACGCAGTTCGAGCACGAGCCGGGCTAGGTTTCAGTCGCCATATTTAATTTTATTATTTTACGCTTTTTTGTAATTTTGTAAAGAAAAATGTTAAATCGGCGACTACTCCGCAAATTCTATTTACCTTGAGCTACAGTACAAGCACGGTAATAGAGCTAGTAATGTACAGTTAGGTCGTAATTTGTCGGGAAAATTATGAATATAAAAAAAATTTCAACTCATATTGAGGCGTAGTTATAAGTCAACAGCTAAATCGCAAGGTATGTACTGTAGAGGACTGTAAATAGAATTTGATGCATAATCGCATATTTAACATTTTTCTTCTTAGAATTCCAAAAAAGCGAAAATTAATAAAATTTCTATATGGCGAATGAAACCGAGCCTTAATGATGCTGCCTACCTGGGAACTACAGCTTGAGCAAATATAGAGATTTATTTGTTAAATTATATTTGACGATGCTCAGTGAGTTTCAACGATATCAATTCTGGCGGACATAATTTTCTGCATTGAGATATGTAGAAACTGCTACTGAGGGGAAATTGCTACAGAAATAAAATTTTAGGAAAGTAACTGTGTGATTTTTACATGGCAGTATTTTATTAGTTAATAGTTTTCAAGGTATCTAAATAACATCAATTAAGATTCCATGGAAATGTGGTCTTCGCCGATATTAACTAAAAGTCAGTGGAGGCTTACATGTAGGTTCGACTGGTACTATGCCACATCGAATAAAATCCTAGAACCGCAGAGATGCAGTCTACTCTCCGTTTTCAGACTTTTTCATACTTAACCTTGTTAAACTGCAAAAACGCACAGGGAAACGAATTGTAACTTTCTTATGAATATAGATACGGACACACTTAAATAATCAGCGTTTATAGGCTATCAGTTCCTTAAACGTTTACCAATAGTTTTTGTTTCCACGTTTGTCTGTTATGGCTACAGTTGTAGTAATTAAAGTTGAAGCTGTTACAATATATTAAATATCTTGTTGTAGAGTGTGTCTTGTCAAGAATAACACCACGAAGCATATTTTGCTGTGTCTTTAAACATTAAGGTAACCGCCTTGCAAGAAGTGTGAAAGCGGCAACGAAAGCACACAAGAGCATTACACCTCCCCATCGCCTATAGACGTAAGTCCCTGAACCAGAGTGCAGACTTCTTGCCGACAACTCGTGTCGTTGAGACATTCCGCTCTGACGCTATCATTTTATGACGTAATATTAAAGCTACAGCGTGTATTGCACACGCCTATAGTTCTGGAACGATTCTACGCTACAATTTGATACCTAAGAAAGAACCAAAAATACACTCAATTTCGCCATTTTCAGCAGCATGGAAATAAACTATAGAGTTGAATGGAAAACCTGAAATGGGTACACACATGTGTAACATTATGAGAATGCTTTTCCTTGCGTACGCTGAGCTGTTTTCGAATATCATTACGGCCAGAGTGCTGCACGCCGTTCGGTGACCTGTGCAGATGGACACATAAACTTTTTATTACAGCAAAATGTATACATTGCTATGTGTGATTCAATAATTGGAGGTTATGTACAACATGAAAAAACAACCATGTCTATAAAAGTGCTCACTTCTCAACAGTTATGGTAATACACAGGGTTCTTGAAATCCACGAGATGTCTGTAAGACAATACAGAAACTAATATTTCGTAGTGTATGATTATTTCAATCAACTGGTGTTCTATACGTGCTTTCATCTGACGAACAGGTTCTAATGTGAAAAAATACGACGCGTTTCGAAACGCTACGAACCAGTCCAGCGTCCATGACATTTAACACTACTAATTTCTTACGTAAGCTGTGATTAATTGCGCAGTAATTATATGTGCAGAAAACTCGCACACGTGCTGAGCAATAGCACAGTCTGGCAGTTATTAAATGACCTCCTCGGGCTTAGAATATGATCAACTCTCAGGATTGATAAAAAGAACAAACATGTATCATTACGTCCAGGAAAAACTATACCACAGCATACTTGCTCTGAAACAGCTTGCCAACTATCCGGTTCAATTTGATATCGCGAGGTTGTTATCTCGGTCAGAGAATTCGTGTCGGATTAGGAACGTCTTATTGCTGTTGTACCTTAATTTTCGCAATGTTGTAAACTTGTATTGAGTTTCGTGTGTTCTTAGCTAACTGTACCGTTGCCATCCCACAATGATTAACCGTGTTGTGTCCCAAGCGTTGGCTATGTCGTATACTGCGCAGGCAAACACGAAGTTATTGGAATTTAGTCGGTGTTGTAGGAAGTAGACATGTGATTACTGTTGCCCAAAACATTAATTATTTTCGCAGTAAGAGTCAATGTAGTTTACTCGAATTTTGAAGAGCAATCAAGTTAAAATGATTTTTTCCAATTTTAATATGTATATATATATAATAGAGAGAGACAGAGAGAGAGAGGTTATTTGTCTTTGTCTACGTTAATTGGAGGATTAAATTTTGCAATGAAAAGTAAACTTAACAACACAATTGCGTTTTGGATCACAATTCCGTGAGCAACGGCATCGTCGATTGCCTACTGCTTGTGCCCGTTGTTGCGCTAACAATGTTTATTGCAATTATGCCAGTTTCTGCAATTTATTTAACATTTGTGTGCATATGTTTTCGTTTATTTATCATAACCAAGGAGCTGCATAACGTCAGTGATGTACACTTTTGTAAATAAGCAATGTATGTGGCCGTATTTTCATATCAGTTCATTAGGTTTACCTGAACGACACCATTCACACCACATTGCTTAGTTCCTAAACCTGTGCTAATACTAGTAGTTAATCACACGTGAACTGTATAGTACCGTGATTATTACACGAATTCTGCACGTGTATTATGTTTTACTTGCGTATATTGCCGCTTGTAACTTTTAAGTGGATGGGTGATCCCTCAATTATCTGCAAAAAAATTGCTTAGCCACATAATTCACAATGCGAACATAAAACAAGGTCGTTTTCACGTGTGAAATATAACACCTACATGTTTTCTTCTCTTATCTGAGCTCTCTTTACACGTGAATGCAATGCACAAAACCAATTTTATTCAAATCGGTTCAATCAACAGTTTCAATACCATACTGAAAGTTGTTTATTTTGGGCAACAACCAGAAAAGCAAACGCACGGTTCACGCAAAACCGGACTAAATCGTCGACTTCAAGCAAGTCAAAACATGCCATCTTCTGTATAGCCCTGAATCCATTGTATGTCCACTGCCATCATGGAGGTAGGAGAGTACAGGAGATGACACTTTATGCCAGCTTTGCACGACTAAGCGTTATTGTTGTTCGATACAAACAACTCTCAGTAGGCGTTTACGGAAAATGAGAAAGTATAATCTGATCGGAAGTATTGGTCACGTGATTATATCTACCGAGTCGTTGGATGTTTAACGTTTTTTCCCGACCGCACATAAACTTGAATAGTAGTATGTGCGGCAAACCAAAAGACGTTGGCAAAACCTGTAGAAGCGGTATATTTCAGTCGCCTATCGACCTGTATTATAAGACTAGGTTAGAACAGTGCAGAATATAATTCTGTACTAGTACAATATATGTATATGGCATTGCAATTGCGTACTAGTAATATGTGATCTATCGAGTCTATCGAGTAAGGTTTTCGTAAGCGCCTAGCATGGTATTGATACTGTTGGTCATGCTGTTGATTTCTGTTGATTTGAATAACGGTTACGTGTTGCATTCGGGTGTAAAGAGCGGTAAGGTAAAGTACAGAAACCTGCTTCTGTTACATTTCATGGGTAAAAAGTTCATGTTTAACATTTGCATGTTGTGAATTATGTGGTTAAACAATTGTTTATGCAGATATACGTAGCGAGCTAACTTGAAAATACAGCCACAAATATTATTTATTTACGCATTTGTACGTCACTGACGATAAGCAGCTGTTTGATAACGGCAATAAAATGAACACAGTTCCATACAAAATGTTAAATAAATGACAGAAACTAGCATAAAAGTTAGATTTTTTTTTGGTGTGTGGACATACGCCATTGTCCATGTATTGCATGAGCAATGGCGTATGTCCACAAACCAATAAATTCTAATTGTAAACACCCATTGCAACAAATGTTAAAAAATCTTAGCATAAAAGAATGACACTGTTAGCACAACAATGGTTTCCTCGCACAAACAGTAAGCGATGCCGATAATCACAGATTTGTGTTTCAAAACGCAATCGTGTTGATCTGTTTACATTTTATTGCATAATTTTGGTCTCCAATCAACGTAGACTAAGATAAACACGGAATATTTGTCATTTGATAAATAATATCTACTTTATTGCTGTAAAAATTTCGTGTAAAATACAATGGCTCTAATAGCGGAAATTATGTCTAGGAGCAACAATGGCCACGTGCATAGCAGCCTATACCACAGAATAATAAGTTGTAACAGAAGCTGCAAGACGTGATTTTTATCGTACTCGTTATCTCTTAGGATATCCATGGCGTCTGAGTTCGCAGAAGTTTGGTTACCCTGAAGTTTATTAGGCCGTATTTTATAATCTGTAAGGAAATTTATATGCAAGTAACGTGACATTTACGATTTCTAAATACGTAAATGGGGAACTAATAAATTATAGTATTTCGTGAAATATAAGAGGTTGTTTAAACCTATGTCTCAAATTCCACATGGCTTTGTTTACTTTCCCGTACGCCCCGAGATCTGGTGCAATAACAATGGTAAAAAACTCTGTTACATCGCTCATAATAGAGTTAGTTATTATCTTATGTTGAACCTCAAATAGTCATGTTTAACACTTTTAAATATTAAGCTAATATACAAACTAATTACAGTATCTCAAGCACTACAAGTGATTATGTAAACGGAAGTCTCTAATCCACGTGGTATTGTTTATATTCCTGTACGCCCTGAGAGCTGGTACGATAACAACAATGAAAAAACTTTCCTTGTCGCTTCTGTTAGCATTATTTACCCTGTGCCTATACTGTCGGCTGACTTTGTTTATTCAGTTAGCAATATGGTGGAGTGCCATCAGCTGTTGCTGTAAGTCACGGCCGTGGAAGAACAGGTCTGGACACTCGCCTGGAAACTTGACCCCCTTGTTGTTTGGCTGTAGTTTGCCAAGTTACCGAGAATATCGTGTTTTATTGGCGCTGCAGTCAGGGCGGTCGGCGCAAACTCCGCCCACTTCCTTCCCACTAAGATAAAGAATTTATCAAAACGTATTTTTTACCAATGTATTAAATACCTCCTTCACTCAAAATTTAAAATCGTGGCTCCAGAAATCTTTATTTGCTTTATAATGTTAACAATCGAAAAAAGTGGGCGGGGTTTGAGTCCGACCGCCCGGATTACAGCGCCAGAAAGTACAACATTCTCGGTAACTTGACGAACTACAGCCAAAGGGGGTCGAGCAAAATACATTGGTAAATAGGCGAGTGTCCAGACCTGTTCTTCTACGACCGTGCTGTATGTGTATTTCGAGAAACGACGTTATATTTGGTCAACGTACAGCCACAGAATAAGCAAGTAGTAACAAAGACGTTATAATAGTAACAGAAGTGACAAGACATTGTTTTTATCGTATTTGTTTTCTCTTTGGATTGTTATGGTGTCGGAGTTCGTGGATGTTTGGTTACATTGAAATTTAGTAGGCCTTTTTTTACAATCTGGGAAGCAATTGTCACGTTTACAATTTCTAAATATATAATGAAGGTACAAACAAATTACAATGTTTCTCAAAATATAAGATGTTCTTTGAACCAATGTGATAAATTCCATATGGCTTTGGTGACATGCACGTACGCCCCCGAGAACTGGAACAATTACAAGGATTAAATATCTTCCTTATATCGCTTCTAATCAAATACGTTATAACAGAACTAAACTCTTACGCTGCTTTTTGTCACATGACCAAATTTAATGCTCGCATATTGCAGGCGAAGATAGGGAATTGTGTACATTAGCGGGAGGTGAGGGTAACTAATTTTTTTCGACAAAAGAACTTTGGTACAGTACGTCGCATGTTATGGGCTACAATATGGCGCCGTTCAATTTGGTCACACACCGTGAGCAATGGTCTCGTATCCCTTGCTTTTGATAAGCGTTAGTTATGTTGAGACTCAAATCGTTACGTTAAGTATTTCTTAATAGTTAATTAATATACAAATTGATTTCAGTCTCTCAAGCGCCACAGGTGGTTATATAAAACCACTAACTTTAATCCACATGGCATTGTTTGCATTCCTGTATGCCCCGAGAGCTGATACGATAACAATAATGAAAAAGTTTTCATTTTTGCTTCTGTTACTATTTATTTATTCTGTGCCACAGCACCATTATATGCGTTTCTATGGTAACAAGCAACAATTTTCCGTTACCATTATGGTGGATGAACTCCTCTTTCCGTCTCAAGGTCTCATATTCTCATATGCTCCTTCTGTATGTTTCTCTAATATTTGGTTAATCCTATTACCTACAGGTTAGAAAGTTCAATGTTGGTAGTAAAAACAAATTACCGCATATTGCGCTGGTATCGCTAAGGGGTCAACTTTATGCCGGAGGATAGGCAGAAAACTTGAGTTTATAAACCAAACATTGCCGAAGGACAAAGTTCTCTCCACAAACGTCAGCTAGATGTAGCCGTCTTACCAATACCAGCCTAACTATAGCTGGTTCGGGATAAAATGAGCACTCATAGAAGTCCTGCTTAAGTTCTTTTTTCAGCCAGTTCGTGTATTTGCGCGCGTAACGAGACATGTCTAGCCTCTCTGGACACGTCACTTAATGTTTGCGCGTGTAAGATAAATTGCGCACTCAGTATTAATCGAATAATAACACAAGTTTATTAATTATAAAATATATAATTACGTCGAATTCGATTTAGGCTATTTTGTTTTTGAATTGCTGTCTTTAAATATGAAAATATACGGAACTATGTTGCGTAATTTCGCTGCCAACCATACAAGCAGTAAGGCAGCAGTAGTTAATATTGATTTATATGCAGTAACGGCTAGTGATATTTTTCAAAGGTTACATTTTTAGTGCTCACTTTATCCCGAACGACCTATAGCAAAGGAAATTTTCCCTTGCAAATTCTTCCATAACAAATTCGGTTGTCTTTCTAACCTGTAGCAGAATTAACCTTGGTTCGGATTAAAGATGTGTAAAAATCTGCGATGCACGTGTTCTTTGTTTTAGTTAGAAATAGTAAATAAATTAACATAGGCCACAAGAAATATGCTCATACACCGGTATGTGTGAAGTAGTATTCTTTTCAATTTGAGGCTTGCGATTTTGGTTTTTTAGGGTTTAACGAAATCACTACAAGTGACCTTTGGAATTATTTCTAAAACGAGCCTTGATGTTGTTCGAGTGCATGTAAACGATTATGCAATATAATAATAATAAGTATATTGGGTTGCGCTGTAATTTTAACAACGTGGATTAACTTTCACAATCGCTGGCTGGTATTCTTGTAAATGGCACATGCTGCTAGATTTCCCCGCTGCTCGTTCGTCTGAAGTGTCACACCTGGTCACAGATCAGCAGTTACGGTCGCCGACACGAAAGAAAACAAAACCCTGGGCACGCACTACCGTCACGACAGCACGATCACGACTGCTGTCAACGACTGGACCGCGAAAAGGGGCGGGGTTCGCTGGCGCGGGTCAGTTTACACGTCGGCGGGGATGATGCCTGGTTCTCGCGTTGCAGTCAGTCGGGGTCGAGGTGATGATAGGAGTGGTGCGGGGTATAGGGAGAGGTCACAAAGTGGCCTTCCCCTCCCATCACGGCCTTCAGGGACCCGGTAATAGCCCGCCACGAGAGGAGAAGCGATCCCGCGGGCGCGTAATGCCCGAGTCATGAAGCCGCCGACGTTTCATGATCACCTGGACCAGGGTATGCCTCCACTACCCATCCGGGACCTTTGCCCCAGATCGCCTAGCGTTGCAGTGTTAAAAGTATTTCCTCCCGCTTTGGACGTTCCCACACCGGCAAACCTGGGCCCATAGTTGATGGCGAGACTCGATCACGCAACACAGACGTGCCACCCCCCTCTCCCACCAAACTCAGATATATACCTCGCGGGACAAAGGCAACTCGCCGTGATCAATATAATGACACGGTAATGAGCTTCGATGGGTAATTTGTCCGATGCGGTTTGCATCGCTGGCGAGATGATGCCTTCGCTTTAAGACGGCCAACAAGAAACAACGCGTACATAACAAGGAAGGAGTGAGAGAGAGAGGATGGGTAAAAAAAAATATCACGAGATGGTGGGGAACGTATCTGTGATTGGTTTTCTATTAGCTTTCAAATGATGGAGTGCTCGGGTATGCGATTGTTTATCACGTTTTTGAGGGGAACCGTGCGCTATAATTTGATCTCGGGTTTCTATGCGCGAGTGAGTATCTTCTTTCCAACGCCCGCACCTCTCTTGTCCTTTCACTAACTCCCTTTCTTCCTCGTCCCGTTCCCTCCGAAATAATTACATACACAAATCTCTGCTCTCCGCTCCGAGGCGATGCTGGAGACCAGTACAGTATGGTACAGTCCATTTCGGATCACAAATTGAGGTGGATCACAATGGAGGTTCGTAGTTTTCTCACGGAGGAACTGGATTACCGCATCATCACATGGCGACGTGAAGTTCATGGGTTCGGTTATGAGGCATGAGAATGAGAACGTAGCAAACTACGAGAGGTGTAATTCAATCATTCAAGAGTGAAGTGTGTTGTATGCTTTTTTTAAACTCTAAATCAGATAAGATTATTACAAGCACTTGTCTTGTACTTAAAAAAACATTTATTTTTGAGAAATTTTTCAAGAACTTTACAGTACTTCACGTAGCAAAATAGTTGGTAGGGGCTGAGTTGAACTTCACCGGGAAAAAAATATTAATAAGTCAGGGTCTTTAGGTTTTGGTCGGGAGTATTGTAAAAGGCAAAATTAAAAATTTCAATGTTTGTGTCGTATGTACAATTTTTTAACTAAGAA
The DNA here is from genome assembly GCA_003012365.1 of Medauroidea extradentata. NCBI lineage: Eukaryota > Metazoa > Arthropoda > Insecta > Phasmatodea > Phasmatidae > Medauroidea > Medauroidea extradentata. The sequence continues at coordinate 125,685 of PNEQ01056923.1, forward strand.
AAATTTTGATGATTTTCTACGTCAGCAGCTTATTCCTTGAATGGGTTACAACTCATGGATTGAAACATAATACTATCAATAACAACTGATTGCGGATGTATGTTAAATATATCTTTCCCTTTGTTAGAAGAAAATCTGCAGTCGATTGGCTACAAGGCGCTCTCTCTCTCTCTCTCTCTCTCTCTCTCTTCACCCTTCCCTTCAACCTGAGATCCCAGTTAAAACCGAATAGCTCATTTGCAGGCGGGAAATCTAGTATGTGGAGAATCCAGGACACCGAAGTGGTGTGGCGGTTTTTCTCAGGCAATCCTTTTTCTTCCCTCGTCTGAATTCCTTCGCTGGTCTACCACGTCAGGCTGAATTGAGTCATAGATTTGTCTCTGAGATAGGATTGCCGACTCTATCTATCGCCAGACTCTCCCCAACCATGCTGAACTTGCCTACAGATAGTACACATAGTGAAGAAGCTAGTTGATTTTCATTTGTATTTTCTCCGGTTAACTCTGATCTTGAAGCTGTGACATCACGTACTGGAAAACTAGCAGATCGGATTCAGTCGTATGCCACTACCGACTGGCGAATCAGTCGGCAGAGATGGGAATCAGGCGAGAATTTATCTGGAATTCACCGGGTTATGCTATTAAATAAGTGAAATCCTGCCTCTGAAATAATCAGCAAACTGTCGCTGATCTCTTTGAATTACTGTTGTTAGAAATCTGCATTAATTTTTGTCACGCTACGACTAAAGCGTTTAGTGACTCGATCCAGTGTAATCCGGTCATGACCATCGCCGAACACTTTACATCTTTCGAAAACCCAGCAGGACACTCCCATCTGTGAATCTTAACGCGAGCTGCAGGGAAACACTTACAGCTTGCCAAAAGTCGCCATAATGGATTATTTTGTTTTTTCGTTTTCTTTTAATTCTGAAATGCGTCCTAAATGCACATTATATGTTCAGCTGTGATGATTGTACTGTAGAACCAGGTAAAAAGAATTCGCGCTATAATAATTGCAGTTTTGAAAATTTTCTTTTCAGAATTGAAACAGTGAATTAAAAAACAACCCAAGTACAGACACAAAAATGTTTCAAGAGAAGGAAATAACTACTGTGAACAGCGGACGTCTAATTCAGCAGCAAAATATATAGCGTGGTTTACGTTCATCATTAAATGAAACGGAGGTCGTATCGCAATTTGCAGAAATATTATCAGTTGATAAAAGTGAACGTGGGTTGTTTTTGAAATCAGCGTTTCAATTTTAAAAAAGCGAAAAATAAAATAATCAAAAATGGCGACTGATGCCGACCCTTAAGGTTGTTCAAGTGGGGAAAAAACATAATTTTATATTTGTATGAAATAGTGTCAGTTTTGTACACATTACTTGAGAGTACATATACCTCTAACGGAAAAAAATTAGCTCATCTAGTTTTCCCGTAATGGCACTTCAAAGTCAAAATTTGCGTATTTTTACTTCATACAAAACTTGAAAACCAGTTAACATAAAGAAATTAAAAAAATCATATCAAAACTACGCGTTACTGTATATGGCCTGTAGCATTTAAAACCCGTTACAAAATATGTTTATGTTAAATAAAAAATTTCAAAATTTAAATATTTTTTTGGTACTTTTAGAAATTTATTTTAAACACATAAATATTTTATAATGTGTTTGTAAATGCTTCAAGCCGTAGACGGTGACGTGTAGTTTTGATGAGATTTTTTCCATTTCATTATATTTACTGGTTTTCAAGTTTTGTATGAAGTAAAAATATGCAAATTTTGACTTTGAAGTGACATTACGGGAAAACTAGATGAGCTAATTTTTTTTTCCGTTAGATATTAATGTTCTCTGAAGTAATGTCTACAAAACTAAC
>PNEQ01056924.1:0-13014 GCA_003012365.1 Medauroidea extradentata
CCATTGCAATTATGGACATGGAACATGTATATACTATATTAGCTTACCTTATTAACATTATTTTATGTAAATAATTGCAAAAAATGTTAAAACGCGAGATGTAAACAAGACAAATCGTCCACCAAATTACTACTAGCGCTCGGCGACATGAAGGGACCACTTTCTCTTGCTGGAGAGCATAGGCAGTGTCAAGACCTCTTCCTCTTAGACCGTGCTCTAGATAATTGAATTTTCTTATCAAAATCATACATTTTTCACGTACTTTACGTAAAGGACCACCCTGAAGCAAACAACAGCTTCAAACTGTTAGCTTAATATCATGGACTAGCCAAATACAAATTCATCGCTTTTTCACGTTTCGAAAAATCTTGAAACCACATTTTCTACATAGATATAAATATACAATTGAGGTTAAAATCACGACGTTAGCCAAAGAGTTCGAACTACATCGACGATTCATCGAAAACATATATAACCGCTTTTCATCCCTTTGCATATAAAGTTCGCCTACGGTCGGCCTGAGGGGAACACACAGTAAAAGTTTCACATTACTAGATCCGGTTATTTAGGCTGCGGCTAGATATGCCAATCAGTAAAGCCATTTGGATACAGAGATAACTTTTACGCACAAATATAGTTTTTCAAAGGTATCGTAAAGTAGCAGAGTTCTTTTCCGGCGCTTTAAATAGTATAGATACTGAGAGTGTGTGTCCTTTTCTGTTATGAAATACAAACAGCTAAGTTTTAAAAACGTATCAGAGACATGAGATCAACATGACTTTGAACCTGGTTTCGTAAATACACCGGTAACAAATACCACGATCTATAGTTCCGTGAGCTTCGACTAAGTTTCGTGTCGCAAAATTTCTTAATGCCTTATGGACCAATTTTTTTTACAAGGCACATTTCCGAAGGTTTTTCAAGTCCCGCACAAAGAAGTTTTGCAAACAGTGTTTTCGTGTTTTTTTACGCAGCAATTTTTATTTTCTACCCCCAAGTGTAGGCTGACGTTGGGAGCATTTTTAAATGCAATAGCCCGTATTTTACGTAATATAGGCACATTACTTGTGTCAGGATTTATTTGTAATACGTACTTGTAGGGGCCTTGTAGGGGTATACGTATTTGTGTTGACGATTGAGACAGTCGACGTTTAAAACTGTAATAACCCATGTAGAACCCCTGGGTCAAACTAAGGTCAATTCGAATACAGGTTGGGAAGATCAAAGTTAAAAGTTTGGCACAGGGAAAATTTCTGTCGCTAAAGTGACCAATCACAGAGCTTTCGTGAATTTCAAGTTACATGAAGATGTAAATTTAAAAGACAAAATTGGGTTGGGTTTGCATTTTAAAATTAAATTAAAAGACCTATTTTTTCTCAAGCCTAGTTAAATTTAATGTTACTATGTATACAGTTTCGTATTTTATTATACCCGTAAGTGATAGCAGCAAAACTAGCAGCAGAATTTTTCCCTATGCTAAACTCTCCCGTAAGAAAACTTTTTTTTTTTTTTTTTTTTTAACCTGTAGTATAATTAACCTTAGTCAAACACAATTATAACAAAGGCAGGCCTTGGCAAGCAGGCTGCCTGAGCACTCAACTGAACATAATTTCCTGACCAGGCCTGCCAGGCCAAGTACTTATAAATATTAAACAATGTATACCATGCGACACACAACTCCCCACTCCAAGAGTCTGAAACAAGGATACAAGCTGCTACATACACTAAAATTTTCCGTAAATTGAGGCAAATATTTACAGAAAAGTACTATATTTGTACGGAAGTGGCTTCCGTATATATATATATTTTTTTGTTTACGGAGGTTTGTCCATATCGCCAATTTACGGATGTTTGACTGTAACTTTCCATAAATTAGTGGAAATATGTTTCTACGATTGTAAAGCATATTTTATTGTGATTCTTTAAAAAAAAAATCTGGTATTAATTATTTCTATGACGCTCTTGGAGTGCATACACACTGGTGCGAAACGAAAAGAAGAGATTCGAAGTGAAGAGCAATACAGCCAAGGACTTATATCGCGCATGAGCAAAGGGCCGAACAGCCCAGTAAGTGGCTGAAGTGTTCCGAGGAGGCCACACACATATTATATTCTCCTCGCTGCACCTATCCTGCAGTAAAATCTACTTCTCGTAATGGTAACTGATTGATTTATGTAAAACGAGGATGTCAAAAACAAAATTTATCTCTAACTAGCTTACCGAGCGAACTTTGTTCCGCCTTAGAGGCAATAAATGAGCAGACTTTTGATATTATCAAGGTCAATTTTTTATTTGGATAATTAATGTAAATTAAAAAAGCAATTATTTTAATGATTCTTTATTGGCCATGTATTTTAGTGCATGGGTTCCACTCTTTAGTGAAGCCCCTTGTTTCCTATAATTTGAATAGTTATAGCAAACAACAATTACTTTCACGCATCTACTTTTTATATCAGTAATTTATTTATTTATTTACGACTACGTACTTATTTACTTTTAATTAAAATAACTCAAATCTTACAGAAAACAAACTTGAAAACTAATATTAAGGTCCTTTGTAATTAACTCAATGCATCCTACGGTAACAAAAACGTATTTTAAAAACTTTTACTTATGAAAATAAGGTGCTTCACTAAAGAGTGGAATCCATGCACTTAAATACAAGGCCAATAAAGAATCATTAAAATACTTGGTTTTTTCATTTACATTAATTAACGTTAGATACGCGTTGTCGTAACTTATTGTGGACGATGCGTAAGTACATATTGTTAGAGAGACTGGAAAATCGCGGGAATAGTTGACTGTTTACTACTGATGTATATAACAATGAATATTTCGTATCAACATTGGCTATCGTTTATTTGTAGCATTTTTTCTCTGTACAACAGTCCCAGTTAGAACTGCACATCTTGGACACACAGCATGTGTGATTTGTCCCAGAACTGTTCACACGTGTCACGGTTAAATAATACAGTTTATTGGAGACTATTTTAAACATTTTCGCGATTTTCCAGTGTCTCTACATATAGTGTATTTTTTTATAATAATAAAATCAGAACCTTAATAACTATATCTTAGTTATTGCGCTACGTTTTAGTTAACAAAATAACATTTTCTTGTCTATGGAATTTTTCCATGAAATGTACGCAGGCCTTTTCAAGTAGGCGTAGGCTATTACGGATCATACAAATAATAATACGAATTAATGGCTAAGCTTTACGTACGTGAAATTTTCATAGTCACTGCGTAAGTCTGTTGCAAGATGCACCCACTCAAAATTAATTATATTTCTATTTCAATGCACATTCGTAAAAATTTCAAATATCAGACTGCAGAATGGTACTTGGTCTGCAGTAAATTTTTCCCGGGATATCTATAATAACGTTACTATTGGAGAAGCGTAATATTAAAACACAGGATACAACATAAATAACCCCACAGCAACATTTGAAATACTTCGGGATTTAATCAAATTCCTCTCTTTTATAAATGAGGTTAGCTATTCGCTCCTGCCAACATCCAGTTTGGGAAAGGCCTCGATGCTAAGCGCCCCAGCAACTTCTAGTTGTTATTGAATGTATATGAACGAGTTAGAAAGCGATAAAGGCGGCAGGGTCGCGAACCTCAAATAACCTCAAAGCCTTTATTGAAGCAGCGCAAAGATTTTTCACCGTGCTGTCTACATAAGTAGCTCAGTAATTTTAACAGTGAGAAATATGTAACAAGTTTCAGTGCAGTTGAAAAAAAATTACGTAGGCATGTAACTATGTTTTGTGTTTTGAGCTAGAAACCTGACATTTAGGTTGGCACGCTAGAGTGTTAGAGAGGTAAACGTGAGACTCGGAGTAGGAATTGGCCAGGTCACGTTTAAAGAACCATCCCAGCATTCGCCTGGAGTGATTTAAGAAAACCCTGTAAAACCGAATTCAGGATGGCCGAAGCCGTGGATCGAACCCGAGTCCTACCGAATCCAAGGCTAGTGTTTTACCACTGCTATACCATATATTCTTGTAGCCGAACGTACCTCAGCCAATTTTCAATATGATCTACAACCAGAGCCAGTGATATTTGGTGAAATTATTTTGCAACAATTAGTTACACCACCTTACTTGCAGCTCCGCTTAAAGATTATTGACAAAATGAATTAGTGCAGAGTCGTCGTTTATTTGACAGCGACAATCAGAACACGGTTACAACGATGTTCTAAGATTTGAAAACATCCAATGGCTGAGCACGAAGCAGGGCTGCAAATGTGCATTCAAATAAATAGTTGAAAATTTTTTTCTCCAAAAATCATTGGCTGTACCTATAAAATGTATTATATTTCATTGCATCAGGAAATTTTGGAGATTAATATGTTATTTACGCCTTGGAGAAGGACCTCTTCGGGTCAATAATGCAACTTAAGCTGTCTTGAAAGTTGTGGCTGGAAAATGTAATTCTTCGTGCGACAAGAGCCTGCAGATACGTTACGTAGATTCAGTTGGAAAAGGGAGAGGTTATTTCTGGCACATACTGCGTAAATATAGCTACGCACAAGCGGCCGTCTTACGAGTGGTTATAAAACAAATGTTTTCATTTGGTTTTTTAAATTTTAAAATGAAAATGTAACTATTTTTTAATTTAATTTGAAGTACCATTCCAAAAGTTATTTAACACACATAAGTTTCAGCTGGAATACTTTTTTAAGCCACCGCAATGTCGTATTAAATCAATTGTTTTTGTATTCTGACTCCCCAGCTATCTGTGGCAAGACTAACTTCTGGCTGTTTCGACCTGTGTTTATACAGGGTGACTCGGAAGGAAAGGTACATGCTTTGAGGGGTGATAGTACTGGTGATTCTGAATAAAATGTTTCTAATAAACATATGCACTTATCTTAACCGTTTCAGAGAAACCGAATGAAAACAACAAGGAACGGGATAAGTGCAGGTGACGGTAAATCACGCTACAGTTATCTTATGTTGTGTGTAAGTTTGTACATTTCCACACGGTGGCGCTCTAAGCATGGTGCAGTTGTTTACCTCAGTCTCAGTCCTACAGTACTTGCCCTAGTATTGGGAACTACACTGTTGTTACGTTTACAGTGAATACATGTCAGTGTAGTCAAAAATGCCACAGGTCTTCACACATGCAGAGTATGCTGACATGATGTTTGTCTACGGTTTCTCCTATGGAAATTCCAGAGCCGCTGTTTGTGAGTACGAACGACGATTTCCTAATCGCAGAGTTCCAGATAGCAGGGCGTTTAGCAGGGTGTTTGCAGGATTGAGTAACCGTGGTACGCTTCCCAGCGTAAATATTGTATCCGAACGTCCCGTACAACAAGCTCTTAATGAAGTTGAGAACATTCTTCAGGTACTAGAACGCAGCCCAACAACTAGCTAGCCAACAATGAGATGAGCTCAGATCAGCAACACAAAAGCTGTCTATCAGATCAGCAAAATGCATTGAAGTTGGTGGTGGAGTGTTTGAACATGTTTTGTGTTGAAATGTACACAATTAAACAAAACATACGATAACAGTATCGTAATTTACCGTCACCTGCACTTACCCCGTTCCTTGTTGTTTTCATTCGGTTTCTCTGAAACGGTTAAGAAATGGGCATACGTTTATTATAAACATTTTATTCAGAATCACCAGTACTACCACCCCTCAAAGCATGTACCTTTCCTCCCGACTCACCCTGTATAGACACACATATCATACCAATTTAAATATGGGCAAACGCTCTAACCAGTCTCAGATATAAATATTTATTTTCATGTTATTACGATGGCGGGAAAAAAATGTTTGAGCTGTGGCGTATCAAGTTGATTAATTTTGTGTTTAACTCTAATTTAAGAACATTTACTATTGAAACAGTTTTATAGTACTAAAATAACTCTTTCATATTACAGTAACAATATATGCAACAAAATTGACATTCTGAAAATAATGTTTTACTCTTTACCAGATTTCTGATGAAACATCCTCCCTCATATCGAATTTATTTTAGTGACATAAACACAGCTGTATGTAAGGAGGCAACGAAACATGGAAAATATCGACATATTTTATGTTGAAAATCGTTTAGAATGCTTCAATAATTTGCTAAAAAAAAAGTCGAAGATACATACGTGCAAAAATTTCCATAGAGTTTAACTTTGAATTCATACCGCCTTGGTTATATAAATGCATTATGACATTTTTGAACGTTTCAGTTAATTGAAGAGCAAAGTTTCTTTATTTTAAAAGCTACCTTGAACTCAAACACTAGCTTATATCAGAAAGTTCTATGTCATTCTACAACTTCTGACGTCTGGATCGATCTCGGACCACCAATAATAGAATATGCCACTTTGAGAACCAATGCAGACCGCTTGGGGATTGAGTAAATGTACTTTCTATAGCAAGCCATATAATTATAATATATTTACTTTGCTACCCTTGCTAGTATACATATCTACTGTAACGTGAGTCACTACGGGATGCTGTTTCTACAAGAACACTCACTACATTATTTCTGCAGAATTTTCAATACTTATAACTACTCTAAAGGCGTTTACGATAAGTCACGAGGGTTTACCCTAGGCAAGGCAAAACATCATGAGGTGTATTCTCGATCTAATTAAGCTTAATCGTCAGCTTATGGCAGTTTACCCTCTCTCGAGCAAGAACATGGATAAAATACAACCAGTAGATATAGCCTAACCAAAAAAACACGACGTGGAAAAAAAATTACGCATTTAAACCACTTGGGACCGTCTTAGCATTTAGTAAAATACTTAACAAACATACAAATATGTAGACTCATACTGCTTACCCACCATTTTAAAACTCTGAATTGCTCTCTGCTGTCAATATATAACATGGTAGTAGAAAACCTGGTATGTGACAGACCATCCTACTAAACTCTCAACAGGATACTTTTCAATAACGCCTTAAGACCACTGTCACACGCACACGGCTTTATTGCGTATCTGTATGGGTAGATACATGTTGGGTTACAATGATTCCATTTAATTCAAATCCATAATATTTACAAGCCTCTAACGAGCGCAGTGTGACGAGTAGATAACAAACTTACTCAAAAAGAAAAAAAAAGAAGTCTTGAACTAACAAATGAACATTAGTAAAGTGTGACAAATGTGTTATGTTTATACGTCAAACTCTTAGATTTACTTCCATTTTATTTATCTATTAAAATAACAGAAACTTCCTGATATACTTTTATGTTTTTAGTACAACACGCTTGTTGAAAACGTGTTTTTTTGGGGTCTCTCAAACATTTAAATGCAGACTTTTCAGACTAATACATGTGAAATATGCCAACATGATTCGTAAAACAGAAGTACAGAAGTATTTGTTTGACTTTACACCGTACCTTTCGTGCACAGCGCGCCAACATATTGCTTTGTGCATAAAGACGATATTATTTTGCAAGCGTGCACCAGTTACAATCTAATAGCGTGCCTTCTTTTTAAATTGATTCCAAAGCTTACAAAAAAATAACGTCAATTACTTTTCTTAAAGTAATAATTTAAAACTACACGTTTGTTTATCTGATTAATGATATTTCAGTGAACACACTTTTAAACTTAAATCTTCTCTGATGGCACATACCTAATAATCCTACCTGTTTATAGGCTGTTCAGTGCAAAATTAGCACGCTACAAAATCGTCTAGTTAAGAAAAATAACCAAACATGTATATTTTATCGTGACTTTAGAAATTAAATTTTAATTCAGTTGGTTTGATTCCCAGCTCCAGCCATTCTTAGTTTTGGTAGTTTATAGTTTCCTGAAATTGCTCTAGGTGCATTCTAGGATAATTATTTTAACAAAGGTCGTTGCCGGCTTCATACTTAGTTCCCAGTACACTTGTGTGTAATCGTCGACAGCGAAGTTATTTGTGACGAGACATAAAGCTCATTAGATACTTTTAAAAGATTATTTGCACTGCCGTGTTCGTCTATCGACACGTTACGGATTAATGCAATCTGGCTGAAGGGAAACAAACTACCAGTGCTTGGATGAAAACTGCTCACAATATACCGAATAAACTATATTGTCATGGTTACTAAAACATCTTTTTTTTGCAGAATTACTGATTCAATATTCAAGGTCGCCTATGCTTTATAACGTAGGACAAAGTTTCTGTTTTATTTCTCCCCTCTACTGACTGCGATCTTTTGTAGTTTCTCTCACTTCCACGATGCCGTTCACGTCATAAACGCCGCTATGGCGTTTACATCAAATGCCTGTGCAGAATTGCCGATGTGTTTTTTTTCCTGATGGGGGGCAGTCATTAAATAATATTAACGGCAGTAATGTTGAAGTTTATTCCTATGTGTAAATAAGTACCAATATATTTAACATGATGCCACGACTATAATAAAAAAGTAAACAAACTAACATACATGACGTGTAAATATTTATTTTTGCCTGAAAAAAAAAAACACGACTAACTTGTGTTGATACAGAGGCGCGATGCTACAGCATACAGTGATAGTGTAAGGGGGGGTAGCTCACACACCTGTACTCGGCCCCTACGTGTGTATGCAACCGCACAACCGTGCAGTGCTCCCAGTTGCTGCTCTGACATTCGCAGGCGCCATCTCGGAGGTGTCCAAACTCTACCGTGTCGGCATGCCAAACGACAAGACATTCATGAGTGCATGCACGCCACGGTTACAGGAGTTGAAGGAGAGAGGGGACACCAACACCACATCTATACACACCCATGCAAGAAGGAGAAGGAATAACACATGCGGACTTTATTTTTCATAAACACGTTTATTTGTCAGGGAGCATTACTGCAGGGGCCTGTTGTTGAGGTTTTTCCGTTGGCAGCCTAGCGGGGTGGGGGGAGGGGAAGTTACTGCTCGTCTCCAGCAACTATAACTACGCAGGTCAGTTGCGGGGGTGGGGAAGGGGAAGATAGGGGGGCTAGAGGATGGTGACTACCACTGGGCGGTCTGAGTTAACGTGTCCATAAGGCAGAACCGCTAGCAGTCAACACGAACACCAACACGCAACGAATTACCTTACGAACCCATAGTCTGGCCCACGACGATGATCAAGACAATGAACACGGCCAGGAGCACCAGGATGCAACATATCGCTACGGCCATCATGGTGAAAGGCCGTGGTGTGACGCGGCGCGTCGCGACGCCCAGGCGACTGACTGGTCTTGCAGCGCTACCCTCGGCCACACTGATGCCTTCACACCTCCCCTTACATCCCCCTCTACCAACCACCGTTGCCATGGGGATGAAATATTGATTTCTCTCTCTCTTCCGCCCCTACCCCCTAACACACCTTAGCACGTAACCCCCCTCCCCTCCTGTGCCCCATATCCTCGCCTCGCCTAGTCAGTGGCGCTGCGTAGTCGAACCGATCGTGTGGATTCACATAAACGCCACCCCGTGCACCACTCCTTCTCTTCCGCCCTACAGTCAGGCGGGTGGAGTTATCTCGGGCCGGTAGGGCGGTCTGACACCGCATAAAAGACGAGCGACGCCCTCGTCTATAGGCTGTTCACAGTAAGTGAGCACTTTTCGAGACCGTCTTGTAGAGATTAATAATAAACAACTGTATTCCATTATGACTTCCGCGTTAAATTTTGAGTGCGTTATGGTCAATACACTGGGTTTATTACCTACCCTGGCATATTTATATGAATAATAGTAGACGTATATAAACTAACTGAAAAAAAAAAAAAACAATTAGGGACTTCAAAAGTGCTTACGTTGTAGTGAACAGCCTGTACAAACACAGTTCCGCACTTGGCTGGAAGATAAAACCGTTACTTCTGCCAACCTGCAGACCAAGACCATCCTAGTTAGATTTCCGGCGACGTCAATTTTTCGCACGCGAGAAACATGGCCGACTTTGCCGGTTATATCCCTCGAACAGTCCCTGGCACCCCTCCTCCCTTCCGAATTCCCGCGCGTCTCCGCTGTATGGCCAGTAACAATGTAGTCACATTCGGAAGTATCCGGGTGAATTCGCGGCTCCGGCCGAGGTTTCCTTATATTCGCTCCAGGCAAATAAATGCCGATTTAGTTCCCCAACATAAGCCATGGCCAAATCCTCTCCCAGTGCATACCCTTGTTATAGAGTTGTGTGCGACCGTTTCAAATGGCTTCTCTGTCGACCAGGCGTAAAGCTCACATACAAGTACAGTATAATTCACCGTTGAGCCACATTTCATGTCATCCGTCATGGTACTGCAGAAACCTATGTACGTAGCAGTTCATAACCTGTCTACTCAGTAGAGGCACGAGTATTTCGCGTATTCATCTGGCAACAGCCTAGACTTCTCAGACCTATACACACACTGGCCAAATTCAAATATCTATTGGCTTCTAACCGTAACACGTGTTACCACCATGACTTGTTTCCTTATTTATCACTGGTTTGCAGTCGTCAACGATGTGTTAAAACAGGTGTTTAATCAGAGGAGTAGTGAAGTGTACATTATTGGCATTCAACCTGACCTAGAATCAATACGCGAAATAATCTTGCCTCTACAGATCAATAGTGTGGTGCTATGACCTCGAGTATCGTACCAATATGCTATTAATTTATGTATGAAGGCTGCATAGAATCGGACGTACAATAAACACGCCATACATAAAATAATACCTTCTCAGGCAGCGCAAGAGGGGACTTTCTCCATACTATGTTGCCGCATTGTGCGCGCAGAATGTCGTAAAACATTCTGACACTAACATTTTTCATCTCAAATGTAGCTTAGCATTCGCGAAGTAGAATTATGCGACCGTTTCTGAACATCTGTCGCACTCGTGGTCCTGAACCCCGTGTGTCTACCTGATGACGGAAACAAATTTCAGTTCCCGAAACGTCGTAACACTGTCTGTCTGGAAAACTACTCTGCTTTGTTTCGTCTCATCGTTGTGCCGTTTTTTTTTCTGTTTGTGCCTGATATCTGTTTTGTTTACTCTCTTCGTTGTGCCGTTTTGTTATTTTTCTGTTCGTATAAGATATTTACTGTATTTTTGATTCGTCTCATCATTGTGTCACATGTTACTTGATTTTTTTATTTTTATTTTTTTCATTTATTATCTGTTTGTTCCTTGTTTTATTTGACCCGATTCCATTTTGGAATTTCATGTTGTGTATGTATCTTGCTGACTAAAGCATACTCTGCTTATTTATCGTTTTCTATTATTTGTTTAGTTTTAATTGACAATCATTCATTTCGCAATGGAGAATGTCCAAGCAACTAAATCCAGCCATGCACTCCCATTGCACAGTTCTTTCAAAGATCTTTGTCATGTGGTGTGAGTCACTGAGCTGTGTAATCATGAATTGAATATTGTTGTCGGTATAAAATGTTGAAGCTTAATGGAGTGGACCTTCAATTTTGACCGTTTCACATAACAAGGAACACTGAACGTCCAGCGCTATTCGCTTAGTAGGATAGGAATATATATCAACACGTATTTGTTTTCTCTCAATTATCTTTGCCAGCTTCGTACTATTAAACTTTAGATGGCAATATTTGTGCCATAAAGCAGAATAAGAAGAAACGTTTCTAGCAATTTCACCAATTCCGAAAGACAGTTGAATTGGGAGAGCATCAATGCTGCAGAACTGTTCTACCATTCTTCCGGAATGTTGTGTAGTCATCTGTTTTAGCACCACTAGTCCCAAAGGTCAGCAAAGGACTCTAGTTTTCCGCGCTTCTTGGACTAGAGCGAGCTAACTACTTCCACCCACGCGGCCCCCTTACGAGCTGACCAAAACATCTTCACTCACTAACATACTTAAAATTGAAAAAACATACTTCAGTACTATGCCGCTGTCGATAACTGAGAACCAGGACAAACACCCAAAGGAGGACAGGAAGAAGAAAAAAAGCTGAATCCTGGGCAACTGTCTGAGTCATGACAAGTTGGCTGTACGCCAGTACGCTGACTAGAAGATACACTAGCTTCGCTTCATGTCTGCATTCTGACAGCTGGGAGACCAAGATGAAGAGGACTCACACTAGCTCAACCACTCGTTGTGGTAACAATGTGGCGAAGAATATTTTCTGGTGAATTTCATAAACGTTAACAAAGTTTTTTCACTCATACACATTATAGCAAGATAACAATGTGTCTTCCTAAAGCCGTAGGAAAGTTGAGCTTCCCAAGATGCATTTAGGAATGTGCTTGGCGTGCAGCCAAGGAGTTAAAATGGCAAATCAATATTAAAAGTAATTATCAAAGGATGCATTTTAAATATTTATAACTGTTTCAAAAAATTTTTTTCTTAATTTAATATCTTGAAAAAAATTGCGGCAGAAATAAATTAAAAATGAACAAAATAATTCCTTGTATTATTTTTTCTACAAAATATAAACATTAAAACTAAATTTTAAATGTTAAATAGTAAGATTAAAGTTGAAAAGTTGCTTGGTAGCAGTAATCTTGGAAAAATAAAGTATAAACACTTTCGGTTTGAAAGAGATCAATAGAGGAGTTATTAATTTCAACGGTAAGTAGGAGTTATTAAAAACTGACAAACAGAACGTGTTTAGGAAACACGTGTACAAATCTGCATACGTGATTCGTGTCCGGAAAAGAATATTACTACCGGATATGCACAGTCCAACATAAATAATAAGAGATTATAAAACCTTAAAGGTGAAGACCGACTACATTGCATACCGTGTAATTTACTTGCTTTATAGGAAAGCAAATTAGTAAACCATTTTATTAAACAAAGAGCTTGAATTAAATTATGACATGGTACGTCAAACAGAGCCGTATCATGTAAATTGCACTATTTGATATAGTTTGATTCGATGCAACATTTACACAGTGAGGTTGAAATGAAAAGGAAGAGAAAATAGTGACGGCAAGGCCATGGCCTGGCGAGTAGACGACACATCCTGCACCCCGTAGGTAACCCATGTGGGATGTTTGGGATGTATGATGTACGATGTTACATACACTTCACGGCCACTTCTCTTCCCCCACCTCTCCAACATTTTCATCTTACCGAACACTGTAGTTCC
>PNEQ01056924.1:13114-36510 GCA_003012365.1 Medauroidea extradentata
TTTCTTCGATTCGCTGGGTACTTCATTTCTTCGATTCGCTGGGTACTTTATTTCTTCGATTCGCTGGGTACATCATTTCTTCGATTCGCTGGGTACTTCATTTCTTCGATTCGCTGGGTACTTCATTTCTTCGATTCGCTGGGTACTTCATTTCTTCGATTCGCTGGGTACTTTATTTCTTCGATTCGCTGGGTACTTTATTTCTTCGATTCGCTGGGTACTTCATTTCTTCGATTCGCTGGGTACTTCATTTCTTCGATTCACTAGGTACATTAGAGGTGAATACGGACGAGCTAGCACATTCTGAAATGACTGGGATGGTCTTGGTGCATAGTGAATAATAATAATAGTAATAATATCGAATGCGAAGTGAACCCGAAGGTACGGTACTATGCACAGAGTGGCGGACATCTGATCAGGAACCCATGAAATGAGCCCTGAAATTAATCAATGGCGGAATGCAAGGGAAGGGCACAGGAGTTCCCCGAGAAAATCTACCAGCCAACGGCAACGTCCACTACTTTTCCCGCGTGCAAAAAATCGGGATTGAGCGCGGTTCGCCACGTGCAACTGTAACGAGAGACTACCAGCATTGAATACGTATGTATACACCTAGAAAGTCGCAAAGAAATTGGATTTTATGTACGGATTTTGGTAGCCGGACGCTTTGCCCAGCTGCTCTGTCGAGACCAGCACATTTAATAGCTCAGTTAATAAAGGCAACAAATTAGAATGTCGGGAATTATTAGCGTAAAGCTGAAATTTTCCCAGGTGATAGACCAATACTAGAAAGGCATTTCCACACAAAAAGTCCCCACTTCATCCCATGTAGCTCCCCCCTTCTCCCTCCTCCCACTCAAAATAATGTTGAAGAACACAAGCCCATAAAGAAAGATTTATATCTCCGCAACCAAGACGTTATAACTTTTATGACCGTAGGCCTAATTAAATGTGGTCTAATATTTGTCCAATATACTTCTGCGATAAAATTAACACTTTCAACAACACGACCACTGTAATTGTAGGAAATATGCGAAAAAAAAGAGGGTTTTTCTTAATATATTTATATTTCACGTTTTAGCCTAATAACTTTTTTTGTAAACAAACACATAAAAATATTGTTTCTTTAAAAGTTATAAGGTGTAGTTTCCTGAACTTAACTATTTAAGCCTGTATTTGATTCAATTTATATTAACTGATGAAAATATTAAGGCTGTTTCAATGGAACAATTCGTAGTTTTAAGGGTTTTTCATGGTACCAGTTTTTATTGTTCCGAATGCTCTGTGTATTCGTACGAGAACTGTTTTTGCCTTGCGTTGAACGAGTGTTCCGGTTTTTTTAACATTGTGAACTGTTATCTGACTAACTTCATGTTATAATTATAATGTCTATGTTATAGCAGAATTTGCGTTTCAGTTCGCGGAATACAGTGTAGATAGCGTGGTAGCACCAATTGTAATAGTTTTGGTGACTTTGTAATCTAAAAATCCGTTCGGTGTACTGCAAAAGATAAATTTACATACAACAATGGTATATTAGTGTTAAAACTGTAAGAATTAATTTTTGAAATTAAAGAGCGAGGCCTTAAGGTCGAACCATGGCCGTCTTTAGTAGAAGACCGGGGTCTTGAATGTGGCAACACTGCATCGGGGGCCTGCTGCTTGTCACTTCTTGGCCACCCTAGTCTCTGCAACGTGTATAGATGTAGCTTTAGTGGCGTGTACACGTCTACAGTGACTAGGGCAGCCAATGAGCGACCGACAGCAGGCCTCCGACGCAGCGTTGCCAAATTCAAAACTCCGGCCTTCTACTAAAGACGGCCATGGTCGAGCTCGTGCGAGTGTGAACAGTAGACGTGTCGTCTCGCACGATGCATGTAGAGACTGGAAGTTTTAGCGATAGTTATTTTGCACCACTTTGCTTGAGAGCCTTGCACGCACACCTGCATGTCTACTTCATAGCCCGGGATTGGATGTTTTAACTCTGAGCGTCTTGGTGTTTTATCCGCAAATCACAGGCGTGTTTCGGTTGGCACAGTCAAATAAGACACCTCCCTGCCTAATTCACACAGCCAATAATATAGAAGTAGAGCTTCAGATGTGCACGCAAGGCATTGAAACAAAGAGTGCAAACATATTTTCGCGAAATTTTCCTGTTCCTATGCGTAACAGGCACAAATCCAGGCCCCCCTTATTCTTCATCTTTCTTTCATTTTATGTATAGTTTATCTGTAAAATATTACACATTTTGAAGTTGTATATTGATTATATTTTAGTCTAGGCCTTAAATATCACCATTTTGAACATTAAAACCTTAATTTTTCCGAGGGGATGGCCCCGAAACCTCCCCCCCCCCCAAAAAAAAATACCTAGGACTGGGTCCATCACTGATGCATAAGATATACGAGACGAAGGTTGTAAGCCCCAACACCTGGCTATAGGTGGTTCGGAATAAAGTGAGCACTCAAAAGAGGCCCTGTTAAATTTATCTTTTCAGTCAATTCTTATCTTTCCGCGTGTAACGTGTTAACGACGGAAAATGTCTAACCACTCTGGACACGTCACTTAATGCTTGCGCGTTTAAGATAAATTGTGCAGTCGATAGGAACCTATATAGTTTGACAAAAAAAAACGTTTATTAATTATGCAAAACATAGTTACGTCAAATTTAGTTCATTTTATTTCAGTATTGCTGTATTTAAATAGGAAAATACACGGAACTACTTACTGCAATACGCTGCCAACCATACAGGCAGTAATGTAACTATTGTTAACGTTGAATCATATGCAGTAACGGATAGTGTAATTTTTCAAAGGTTAAATCTTTAGTGCTCACTTTATTCCGAACGACCTATACTTGTATACGTCTTCCTTATTCGAAGAGAGTCGCGTTCGAACGGAAATATCGACATATCGATCGTTTAGCCATATTATCATCCATGATGCAAGAAATTAAAACGTTTCTTTGAGCGGCAGCCAATCACAAGCCGAGTTCATTTCTATTTACATTTTGACACTTGCGAGGCGATATCTTTAAAAATCGTGAAATTAAACAAAACTACAAGTTAAGACTTACATTAAAAATTTTAAAAAACCCCGACTCAACAGGATAGTAAAATTCAAATCGATCATACCAGTATAATTGCTCACATTCATTAAAAAAAAAAAAAAAAAAAAACTAGAAAAGAGCTGGCAATATTTAAACGGCTGAAAATATTTCCTTAAATCTAAGCTAAGAACACGCTCGATAACGCCAGCTTTCATACAAAAAAAAAAACCAGCGAATCAAAATTGGTCCATTCGTTTAGGAGCTACGATGCCACACACAGATACACACACAGACACGTCAAACTTATAACACCCCTCTTTTTTGCGTCGGGGGTTAAAAACGAGGAAAGAAAAACTCTTTTGGAGTTTGTGAAGCACAGTGGCGTATGGTGGTTGTGTTCCAAGGCGTGCATGGCATGTAGACTGAGGCATCTTATTGGAGAATATGTTCCTTGTCTCCAGTACGCTACTGGAAGGAGAGTGTATCTGCTCTTACATGTATGATGGGTCCATGGACAACTTCAGTGTTGAATATAGTCATTGCATATCACCACACGCCTTTCAACAGGATCAAGATACGCCACTGTAAAGCAAATATATTATGATTTAAGACATACGTATTTAACTGCCATTTGTGTACCCATTAAATTTAAAAGTAACCTAAGAAAAAATGGGAAAAAATGTTTCCTGTTAAATCGCCAACTACGTGTTAAATGTTAACAACATCGTAGACTGGCTATAAGGAACAACGTCCCTGTACAAGAAGGATTAAAACACGTTTTATAACAACCATACATAGAGACAGAAAAAATGCGTGTGTTCACTGACCTGTAGGCAAGCCTCCAAGAATATATGTGCACTGAATGTGACAGCAGATGTTTATTAGCTGCTCGCTGACAGTAAAATGGGCCTGTATTCAACTATAGGTAGAGCCAATGATTTTTGGTGAAAAATATTTCGCAACAACTTGTTTCAATGCCTTACGTGCACATCTGCAACACTGCTTCGTAGTTATTGGTAGAATATAACTGGAAAGAGGCGTGATTAAGCGCTTGTTCCCGAGTTTTTTTTTTTTTTCAGATTGGTGCAAATAACTCAAATATTTTTTAACCAAAAGTTTTGAAAAAAAATTTGAGTCAATGTGCAATCACACGATGCACAATACCGTGGACGCGTTTTTTAAAATAATGTACCATTCGCCAACAAAAATAAATAAATAAATAAAAATAATAATAATAATTTCCTTCATTTTTGCTTATTTTCACTACGAAAAACGCGGTACTTTGGGTAATGAAATCTAAAAAACCATTCAGTATAATTCTACAAAAAAATTCAGCTACAAATTATAACATATAAGTAGGGGCCGGAAAATTTCGCCGATTCAATGACCTGCATGTTAGAATGCACTATCCTATGCATACTGAAGCCCCGACTATTTGTCCACTAGCTTCTACTCAGTGAAACAACGGACAATGAACGAATAACCGGGGCTTGAGTATGCATAGGACAATGGATTCTACAATGCGGGTCATTGAATCCGCGAATTTTTCCGGCCCCTACATATAAGTGTCAAAACTGTGCAGCGAAATTTTGATATGAGTATTAGGTATCAATAAAAAAATATTTTAGAAATAACTGCAAAACTCCAAAACAAGGCCTTAATTTGACTGCACCAACCAAAACAATGTTACCGCGACACCATACATCCGTGATTTGGCCGAAAGTTAAAAACTTCCAATCACAGACCATGAAGCAGAGAAACCCATGTGCACATAAGGCATTGGAACAAATTGATGCAGAATTCTCTTCGAAAAAAATCACTGGTTCTAACTATAGTTTTATTATTGGCTCAGCTACTTCCAGGAAGTGTCGAGTAAGTCAACGGCCAATTTCGAACGTGATACTGACATAGGCCTATAGTTGCTGGAACTCTAGCTTGTGCCTAAAAGAAAACGCGAATTTTTCACGTCTCTAACCATACATATTAAGTAATTAAAAAAACGTGATGGGCAAAGTTCAATTAGATGAAAATCCCAACAATACCAGACATTCTGAAACCGGCGATTAATGTTCTTTTTTCTTACCAACAAACAAATACGAAGAAAATCTCACCACATACCGCTACCTTCGGGAGCGTTTTTGACGGCGTAACGAGATCGCTGTAATCGATAGAAGCCTCGCGATATTCGTGCCGGCGTAACCGCTGCGGCCATCTGTTGATAAGTAATTAACTAACTGGGAGAAATATTTTTAAGTGGCTCGCGCGGGGCTATATGGCCCGGCTACTATCGATTACAACCGCCGGCGCTTGCTGGAAATAGACGCCCGCCGTCACATTTTCACTCACACAGGTCTGCCAACCAGATTCCACAGTCCGTACAGTTGGTCAGGTATGCGATAATTATTTCACAATTTAGCTAGAATTTTCTAGTCTTGTTACAAACACATTACCTACAGTATATATGAAAAATAAAAAAAAAAAAAATAAAAAAAAAAACTAATGTTCTCTTTGAGCTCCAGAATTTCTTGACGGGTACGATATTTTCAATTTGTCTTGTACCAGATATTCTTTAGATTCGTTTATTGGTAACGTTGACTCATTCCCACTATTCCTGAAATATCGAATATTGCGCTTCATCAATTAAAATAAAAAGTTGCTTCCCATATTCAATAAGTAGTCGTCAGATAAATAAAAAGAAAAGTTACGTCTAACATTGAAAAAATGTGTTATAAAAAGTCATTAACTTAGATACGTCTTCTAGATAGCTAGAATTTATGAAACAACTATGACACAGTAATAAACAAATCATCTTTGATCCCTTCCGTTGGCCAATAAAAACAACTAATGCAAAGCTCGTGAAAACTTTGTCATTAAATCTGACGTAGAATAAAGGTGTGTGTACTTCAAACACAATGTAAAAATGTATATCCATACTAGAGTAGGGTAAGCTGCTAGTAATATCCGAACACCATCAAGTGGCACGAAAAAAAAAATGCAAATCTATGTATGGTAACTCGGGGGACGATGCCAGTCATACAGGATTTTTACGTTTAGTTGATTACTATTTAAACTGGTTTTAAAATACTTATAGCTCATTACTGAATAACACAAATGTTTCACAAAAATTGTACCCAATCATAACACTTTTTAAATACCTTAGGTATTGCATCTTCCCCCGAGTTATCTTACATAAAAATGAATGTGTATATGTTTGCGTGTTTGCAAAGGAGCTGCTATATCATTCACCATATTGTGAGGAAACTTTGTTGACTTGTTGTGCGCCCGGGAAGGTTTAAAAAACAAAATTTGTGGGAGGTGGGGAAGAATGGAATACCGAAAAAAGGTTTGTGAAAAAAAAAACTTTGGTGATTTGTTGTGCATGCGTCCACGAAAATTTGTGTCTATTTGGGGGGATAGGAGGGGGAAACGAGATAGAGGGACAAAACGGGGTAGCCTACAAAAAATTAATGGTCATTGCAATGTATGCCGGAACAGTTTGTAGTAGAAAGTGTATTGATTTGGTTTGAACTTCTGCCAAATTAAAACCATGAATTGCTTGCAAGTATTCTGAACCCTGCAGTCGAGCGAACATGGTCACGTGACTGAAAACAAACCTAACTCCAGCAGATTACTTATTGCAAATCCTTAAGATGACAGATCATGCCTCTCTACGAAAATCGCCTCCGCAAACCTATTTCTACATATGCACATGGCTTGAATCCTACCACTTACACGAAAACAAACTTTCGAAATTGTGTCTTACATAATTGCAATGCAACCGAAAGAGTCATTCAATTTAAGGGGGCATCTCTACCTGCGCTTGAAATGCGTTGCAGCGAGTTGCGATTTTTTTTGCCGAAACTACTAAACAAGCATTATATTTGTATATCTACGAAGAGAACACACACTTCAAACTATGTCACCATAGTTTCAAAAATTCAACACGTTTATTTAAAACATCATTTTCGACCTTCTCAAAATTGCCAAAAAAAGGGGGATTTTCAGAATGCCGTATCTGTAAAAATAACAACCTGATTCTAAAAAACACAACTACAGAAACAAGCGTTAGACTTTGAACAATACTAGCCACAAATAAAATAATGTGGTCACCGCTTAAGAAGGCGTGCTACATAATTCAACGCTAAAAGCATTAATCTATAACTGTAAGTTTCTTGAAGCCACTTTACAAAAATTAAACAATAGCAATCCTAGACAACAGTTTTAGCCAACGTTTTAAACAAAATTGTTTCCAGTGTTACAAACTTCTGCGGCACAATCTCTGACGCCGGAACCTCGTGCATTTAACGGCGGCGCAAGAAATCACGCGTAACGAATTAGTAATTCTGGATAAATATTTACTCATAAAGTTGGCAAATACCATTATCTAGGATTGTCGTTGAGTATTTTATCCATATTGGCTGTGAAAAAAACGTACAAATCAATTGATGTTTTCATCGTTTATTTATCTACAACGCACTCTTAAGGGTATTCAAGTGCAATAAAAACATAGTTTTATGTTTTTATGAAACAGTGTTAGTTTTTTTAGACGATACTTGTGACTACATTTTACTCTTACGAAACAATTTCAGTTCTCATAGTTTTCTCATAACGGTGCGTCAAAGTCAAAATTTGCTTGTTACGCTGCCATGCAAACAGTTAACACCGGTTGACTTATGTTAGTGAAACAATTCACAGTGAAATAACACGCCATGGGCTACATAATAAAATATTAAGATACATCCCGTGAACTATATTTATTTTTGAAATAAATGTTGGATTTTTATAAATTTTTTTGTACTTGTGATTTTTTTTAAAACTTCAAAATATTGCACTGTGGATTTTTAAATGTTTTAATGCCTAGCTCATAGGATGCAAGTTTACACGGAATTATTTCATTTGAGTAGGTTAATTGGTTTTCACTTTTTGCATGACAGCGTAACAAGCTAATTTTGACTCTTGACACACCATTATGAGAAAACCATGAGAGCTAAAATTGTTTTGTAAGATGAATCTACACTCACAAGTATCGTCTACAAAACTAACGATGTCTCATAAAAATATAAAATTATGATTGCATCGCACTAGAACACCCTTAAAGTCCCACAGGAAATAGGATAATAGTGAAGTACTGCACGCCAACTTAGTTGCTTGCGTGAAGAGGCGACAATGCATTACACACGTCAATCAACGGCAACCTTACCGCTTATGCCCCACACATACAAACGCAGCCTATATAGGGATGCTATAAACCTCCACAATTTATGACGAACACAATACAGAAACTTCCCGACCTCGTCAATGGTACAACGTTGGACTCTTATCCGGGACGACCCCCGGTTACGAATCCCAGCTTTGGCCATCTTGATTTCGGTCTGCCATGGTTAAGGTTAATATTCCTACATGTTGTAAAGATCAATGTTAAAAGTTTGACACAGGGAAAATTTCTGCCACTTGAGCGCTGGTATCGGTAAAGGGTGTAAACTGACCAATCGCGGAGCTTTCTTGAATTTTAAGTTAAATTAACTTTATAATTTAAAACACGAAATCGGTTTGTTTTCACTTTAAAATTAAATTAAATGACTTCTCTCATTTCCAAGCCTATTTAAATTAGATTTTCCAACGGTTTCGCATTTTCTGGTCCCTGTGCAATAGCAGCGAAACTAGCGACAGAAATGTTCCCTGTGCCAAACTCTCCCATAAGAAAACACATTTTCTTTCTAACATGTAGTAGAATTAACCTTAGCCATAATTTATCGAAATCGCTCTACGTGAATACTGGAATAGCTGCTTATCATGGGCCATGGCCGACTCCTTTCCTTGTTCCTGTCCTTGTGTAAAGTTGTGTCTAGCCATATCTAATGATCTCGCTGTCGAGAAAGCCAACTTACAATTTTTTAAAAAAATTCCTGGCCACGCATGTTTTCTGACTCCTGCTCGACTCAAATATAATTAAGTTCAATTGAGGACTTTTGAAACTACGGCTGTTTTTATGATTTGTTGAAACATCTGCGGGGAAATTAACACAGCAAAATTAAAACAATTGAAAACGTAGCGCACATCACAAATTGCTATGTAAACTGACTGCTAATTCATTAAAACTCACTAAACATTTGGATATAATACGCAGATAAAATATTTTTTTAAAATTTGTAGACTTCAAATAATATGATTCTGGATTTCATTACGGCGTAACCAATGCGCAAATCGTAAGACGTAAAATGTTGTTTATTCAAGCATACAAGCCCCATCTATCCACAAATAAATCTCTAACGGTTTCGTCATGAGCGTTGATAAGAAACGCCAGAAAAGTACAGAAGAGCATCCTATCGGCTCGGTTGCGTAACACTAAATTAGTAGAGGCACAATTATTTCGCGTATTGATTCTAGGTCAGGTTGAAAGTCAACAACGTGTACTTCTCTGTCATTATTGTGATCGGACAACAGTTGTTTTGATACACATTTGACGACTGCAAACCTGTAATAAATAAGGAAATAACTCTTGGTGAAATCACGTGGTACCCACTGTATAAAAAGTTAGTAATATTACTCATCGTATGTATGCTAATATTCCCCAACCTTGAGAGGAAAATCTGATTTCTGAATATGTGTGGAAATTTCCGCAAGGTAGTGTATTCGCCACACAAACCACTCGGAACTTTCGCTCGCGCGTCATGTCAAATTGTCCTAGAGGGCTGCGACAATATGTAATGAAAAATTACATTACCAGTTGAGTAACTTTCCTTGACACGTATTGAGTAATTTTCCCTCACTTGTAGAGGTAATAAGCTTCCATTACATGTAGAGTAAATTTACCTAAACTTTTTTACAGTGCCCGCATGCACGGTTAGAAGCCAATGAACAATCGATAATGCCCAGTTCGTGTATAGGACTGAGAAGTCTAGGCTGCTACCAGATGAATACGCGAAATAATCGTGCCTCTACAAATTAGTTACCGTAAAATATACTGTTAATGTTATGGTAACTTTTTATTAATATCAGACCGTAATTTTCGGTCAGACGGTAAAGAGCCCACCTATTCAAATGTTGAACAGCGTTGCAGACATCTAGTAATACACGTTTATCGCTCTCATTTCAAAGAAAATTTTAAATACTTCACGCACATTGGAAATAATATTTTTCAGACCTCTATAAAATTATGAACGGTCTCGTCGCACAGCTATATCACAAAATATACTTCTCAAATTCAGACACAACAAATAAGGATCCTACAATGCACTCTGGTCGCATACAGTGATACAGTCAATACTGTATAAGTCTCATAGTTAGAGATAATGGTATGTCGCGAAAATATTTCGTGCCGACATACCCTTGAAAACACTGTGGTTTGTTGCGACATGTATGGTTGGGTGATATACGTCTGACACAATGCAGCTCTCTGCAGACAAATAAGAGGCATAAAATATTACAGTAGCGGGATTCTTATTGGCTCAGTAAAATAGGGTAACAGCTCCAAGTACAAGTGAAAGCCAATCATCTTTTCATAAGTTGAACGTGAACGCCAGCAAACAGTCACGTTTTCCGTGATAAACCATCATCTCTACTCTAAAGTCAAAGCAGTACAACAAAAACACTGCGCGTAAGTTCGCATTACGTATAGGCACACGCATCCGTGTATCCTTTACCATTCTTTCCCTTCCGAGCCTTTAACACTTCACAACTCCTGGCAGGCGGCGCCCTTAATATGCTTTCGTATATCAAACCTTAATTTCAGCACAACTACGGTATTACTGTTGTAAACGCCAGCACTGTATAAAATTGTTTATATTACTGGCGGTTAGTCTTGTGATTGAGGTTATGAGCAGCAAACCTAAATATATGTTTTATTGCAACAAGAGCAACAAAAACTGGACGAAGTGCTAGAAGGGTAAGTGCAGGTACACAGCTGTATAGTTATTTGTAATGTATATAACACCAGAGTGGCCGTTTCACGTGTTACACGTTCAGATTGCTGCAACTTATCTATCCACTTACTCGTTTAAGATACGTCGCTAAAATATTAATAGTTTGCTGTTATCTCTGTAATAGTATAAGATCTCGTCCAGCCTATGGGTAGAACTAGTTCCTAGTCAAGAGAATTTACAAAGAAACTTAAGATTTTTTATTTAAGTTTTTGTAAATGCCTTAAATTTTTAATGAGATTTTGTAGATTCTGGATACTCCGATCAGCATAAAATACTCTCATTTTTTTCTAAGTGTGAAACCCATCGTAATATTAACTGTAAAGTTTTGAGGATTTAAAATAGTACCAAATGAGATACAGCAAAAACACAGTAAATGAGAACTAATAATGTAAATCATAATGATAATGGAACTTTTGATGAAGCACATCCCACACAAACGTACTGAAGCACATACCGTGCAATCACGCACACACTGGACAGTCGAATGTATAGGTAAGTATGTTGTAAGGATGTTCACTCACCAATGGTAACTTGCAGTAGGCTGGCGAGTAGGCAGAATTGTGACAGAACCAGAAGTCTCCCTGAGTAGAGCCGGTATGCTGGGGCCATACTGTGTCCTAGAAAACAATAACACACGTCACATACATCTTCACACGGCAAGCTATAATTACACACGAAATCTTTCATAACCTCAGCTACTGTTAGGAGCATAGTATTTAATACTGTATTCTTTATTTGTTTGTTAATGCCATTTACATAGTTTTTTTCTTATTTATACATTGTATAAAGTATGTAGTTTGCAGTATAAGCAGTAAAGATTTCAAAATGAAAATATACATTTGGGCTAAAATCAGACGAATGACTTGCTTTACTAAGACTCCAGTTATTTATAACTTAATTCTACTGTATGTTTAAAGACATAAGTAAGGGTACAAACAGAAAGATGACTTTACTAATTTCAATCACTTTCTGTACATAGAATCGGCATCAGCCGCCAAATTGAATTATTTTATTTTTCGCTCTTATGAAGTTCTGAGAAGAAAAATGTGAAATTTGCTACTATAATATCAATTCTATTCACCTTGCGCTACAATAAAAATATCCCAGTTTAACTTTTAACGTATATTTAAGTCGTAATCAGTCGATCAAATTAAGAATATAAAAAAAAATGCTCGTCTAATTACGGCTTAAATATACGTTAAAGGTTTAACTACGATGCTTTTAGTGTAGCGCAAGATAAATAGAATTGATATTATAGTAACAAATTTCACATTTTTCTTTTCAGAACTTCACAAGAGCGAAAAATAAAATAATTCAACATGGCGACTGATGCCGAGCCTTAAGTAGAAGAGAAGGCGAAACCCGTTAACATTGAAGTTCACAAGACCACATTAATATCAATAATAATAACAAAACGGCACTAGTTACTTATATTCCTTTTTACGTATAAACTAAAGAATTTCCCGGTAGTTTTTTTTTTATGCAGAGAGTGAGGGGTCTCTCTCTTTCTCTGTACAGGAAGGAATAAGATATTTTTTGATAGTCCGGGTAAGGGGTGTTAATAGTGCTTGTGCTGGCTGTTGCAGTCGCATGCACTTAACCCGCCCCCCTCTCAACTAGTGTCCCACGCCTCTGTGCATCATGTTACTCACTCTAGGGTTAACTAGCCACTTGCCTGCGTGCACCTCTATCCACAGGCTAGTAGACACCACATCAAAGAGATCCACCGACCAATTCATAGCCTCCACCCCACCCCCGGCACCCTGTATCAGCCGCTCTCAAACCATCAACTTCTCTATAGTATAGGTGCTCGCCGCCTTGCTCCACTGAGTCTTGTTAGTGCAGTGTACACTGTGAAAAAACTTCCTAAACAATATGGGAAGTATTTAACCCATACGCAACACGGACACATACCATATTTCAGGTTAGAACTAGAACAAATATTTAAGCGCTGTTACCATACAATTCTGGTAATCTCTGTAGACATTTGACTGTACCTTTGAATGATATTATCAATGTCCGGGAAACAATTACCATACCTAATTTTTAACACTCATGTACATCGTTGTTGAAAGTTTACAAATAAATGTTTTACAGTGTACGGATGTTTCGCAATACTGTACATATTAACATTCCTTCACTGTTCTAAAGGGATGGTGGTTTATCGCGGCTAAAGTTAACTGTTTGCTAGGGCTCAATGTAAGTAATATATTAATTTCTGACGCTTTTCGCCCGTCACTGGCGAGTCCCTATTTGACTGGGCCAATAATAATTCTGGTGTGCTACAACTGAAAGTCTGTGGTTAGTCTGTAAACAACTAAGCCCATACCACATAACTACCGTCCAATCATAAAAGGAGCAGGACGATACAGTTATTTGAAGAATACGCTAACAGAAAAGATTCTTGCTGTTTCCCACCGTACACAGTTATTACAGGGATGGTATATCACGAAAATATTTTGTGTCATCGTAGCCTTGAAAACACAGTAGCTTCTTGTGAAATGTTTGGTTTGGTGATATGCCTGACACAACGTAGCTGTCTGCAGACCGATAATAGGCGTCGCATATTGCAATATCGGGATTAGTGGCTTAGTCAAATAGGTTAACAGCTCCACGTACAAGCGAAAGCCAGTAATATTTCCATAAGCTGAACGTGTGTTGAAACCCAGAAAGCAGTCAAGCGTTCCCACAATAAACAATCATCTCTAGTAATAAATAGAACCACGATTTTATGGCGAAAAGATGTTTGCAACATTCGGTTCAACGCGTCATGTGCACATTTGCAGCTCTGCTACATAGTCTGTGATTGGATGATTTTACTCTCACTTGCCTTGGCATCACATTCTGATTGGTACAGTCAAATAAGAGACTTGTCTGAACAAAGACACGCTGCCAATAACCATGAAGCACAGCTGCCGATGTGCACGTAAGACACTGAAACAAAGTGGGGCAAAAATCTTTTCGCGACAAAATCGTGGCCCTAGTAATAAGGAATTCATAGGGACTTTCAAAATTCGCGATATTTTCTGCCAGCAGACTGGACTCCAAACGACTGTATTCCTGTTCGACGTTTCCCATTGGTCAGCAATGACGTGACTTATCACGAAGAATGCTTCTATCGAACAACTAAAAGTTCATCAATAGATTGATCAACCACTTGTAAAGCGGCCACGCGTGTAAATGACAGGATCTAGAGGCTCGTGGCCAAGGGAATCACATCATGTTCTACTCTGATATGTACAAGGCAGTAAAGTCTTCAAATAATAACACGAATTCCGCAGGTTCAGCATTGTTCTATAAGAATTCTGGTGAGTCATTTGTAAGGGCAGGAAATTTTCGCTAATTCAAATTACCTTCATGCTAGAATCCATTGTCATATGCACACTCAGGCCCCGTCTATTCGTTCACTGTCTCCTGTTCTACTGAGTAATGGACAAACTGTCTGGGCTTGAGTATACATAGAATAGTGGATTCTAACATGCAAGTCACTGATTTAACGAAATTTTCCTGCCCTAGTAATTTGAACTTAGCAAAGACAACTGAAATTCAATCACTATAAACTGCCAAATGGGTCATCTTTTTACTATCCTAAAAGTACTCACGTAAGTATTTAGATATTTATACGTGTCAGTTGGACTACGAATTGTATTGTGTTTATCGTTGCGCTCGCCTTGCAGACGTAGGTTGCACACAGCTTAAGAACTTGCCAGTGTGGTGCTTAAAAAAAATAAAAATTTTTGCTATCTCAGTACGGCAAGTAATCACTTAAACGTCCGCCTGCCTGCTGCTTGAAGTGCAAAACGCGTTCCCGAAAAAAAAAAAAAAAAATATATATATATATATATATATATATATATATATATATACATACATACATAATATACATGGGCGGATCTAAGGGGAGTGGCATGGGGGGGGGGGCAGACTGTCCCGGGCACCGGGTTAAACGGGCTGCTGGTGGTGCCGAAAATGTTTACATGGAAATTAAACGTAAATGAGTGTAAAAAAGAAACAATATTTAACAATATTTAAACTTTAACTAGATTCGTATTTTTGTATTATTATTAAACTTGAACCCCATATAATGTTATAAATACAGTATTTATAATTAGAATACACACTTAAAACACTGCTAATGGCAGCTAGTAAGTGCAGGTTTTATGTATTTCTAGTAAAATTTTGTACTGTTATTTACGCGAGCGCAAAACAACGTATGCAAGCTAAATTTATTACCACTGGGTTTATTGGACTGACGGAAAAAAAGTATTGAAAGGAGGGGGGAGGAGGGACACAAAATCTTGCTCGGGGCGAAGGAAAGCCTAGATCCGTCCCTGATCGTATCGTAGTACTACAAAAAGATTGTATATAGTATCAAACACTGTATTTGAAGATCTCTGACATAAGCAGTATTTTATTTCACACTGTTATGCATACTAACTCACTGTGTCTAGCTTAGGATACTAAAATAATGGCAACATCTATATATTAGTATTTAGTTATTCGTGTTTAGTGAAGCACGTACAAAACTAACTACCTTACAGAATTCGACTGGTCTTCACTAACTTGGTAGTTATTAACTTACCAAATTTTCAATTTTTAACATCAACATAGTGAAAGAAAACTACATTTTCACCATTTGGTGATCTGAATATACACCAACCGGAATGGTGTGCAAATATTAGCCTACCTAATCCTATTTCGCAACAAAATTACATATCAATCACTAGTTTCGTGCAGTGCGATATAACGTCCAGTTAGTGCCTCCCGCTTGGTGGGCACGTCACTTTCACCCTTATGAAACACTTTATTCCCGACCTTGAATGGGAGATATCGTTTGAGGCAAGAGGACGCCCGTAAGTGTGGCAAGGTATTCAAAAGCCTAACTTATTCATGCTTCAAGCGTTACTTGTAAAGCAAAATATTTACAAACACTAATTTACACTTAAAAAAAAAAGATAAATTGAAATTTAAAATATAACTTCTATAAATAACATTATACCTTAACCGCTTAAGTAATCTAGCACTGTACGCCAGTCCAGTTACGTGGCTTGCGAGCATTACATATGTCGATTGATGGCACCTTTGGCGTTACGTAAATTTTCTGCCCCCTTCCCACCTCCACCAACACACACACAGCATATTTAAAAAGCAACATAAAGGGGATAGTTTCTTAGACATTATTGGTTTTATGCTCGTCTCTATTTAACTATTTTTTAAAATAAATTTTGACATTCAGGGTTAAGCATGGCATGCATCAGAACATAACAGATTTTGTTACGTTTAAAATTTTCTTTATGGCACCTTCCGTAATTTCTGATGAGATACTCAAATTAATAAATAACTGGTTAATCCCTCGTTACGATACCCTAGACCACAACAATACTCATAAATAAACAAAATTGACATTTAAATATAAGTTAAGACATTCTGTACGGCTTACTAAGATATAACTTATATATATACACACATGAGTGTGTGAATTGTGAATGTCTGTCTGTATGTCTGTAACGTATGCGTTTCTATGCCATGCATCTGAATGCGATGTACTTCGGTGAGTTGCTGTGCGTGTACTCGCAAATGTTTCAAGTAAAAAAAAGTTAGAAAAAAGCGAGCGCAAAATTGGGCAGAGAGGCTGCGTGGTTTTTTTTTTTTTTTTTTTTTTTTTTTTTTTTTAACGACCATTAACAACCGTTAACAGCAAATTCCACCATTTAACATTTTCCAAAACTTTCGTTTCAGGTACTTTGTATATTATTATTAAAATCTATCACTTTATATTATCAGTTTTAATTTTAGAATTTAGTAGTGTAAACTCCCATTGCAACAAATATTTACAAACCTCATCAGTTTTAATGTTATTACTCATACTATTTTCGTAATGCCGTAAAATTTTTACCAACAATTTTCATGAACATTTTTATTGCACCTTTATTTTTTTGTAATAATTTAGTTTTAAATAGATATTGAAGATATAAATACAAATTTTTACGCGTTACTTAAGATCTTAAGCTGAATATTTGCACGACACAAAGAGGCATTAAACTGAAAACTACGCGAGTTAAATCGTGGGCAATCCCGGCGTGCGTCGTTATCTTTCTACCCCTGGAACTATGAGATTTCAAGTTATCACCCTGTGATTTTACCGATGAATGATCTACAGAGAAGTCTAGGAACAGTTGAAAGAACTGTGTTCTTTATTGAATATAACCATTCAGCTTCAGTCTTCAACCGATCTTGGAACCGAAGTGAAGCAATAAATTTTTTTGATGTGTTTATATGACACTTGGGTAGTTTCGTATCTGTGTGGGTATCAGAGCTTCATCGAGTACAAAATTGCGGAAGATTTGTTTTTAGAAATTTCGAAAAGACCCAGAAACTATGCAATTTACTAGCATAGTTTTTTTTAGAAACAATTCTTTCCTGAAATGTGTTATCGTATAACAATGTACTGAAAATTATAACAGCGTATTGGAAATATGTTTAGCAGTTTCGCAACAACAAAAACCACTGTTCTTACGGCATTTAGTTGTCTACTTCTTTTAAAAGAGGTTAAGATGCCAGTAAATTTTTTTAATCTTGTGCGTGTTGATTACATCCGAGTTCCGATTTATTTCCGCAGATATTCTTCCCTGCCTCGTGCAGTATTAATAACGACCCATCCCAAAGCTGCATAGAGCTACGTTTCTTTCTCTCTCTTCCTCCCTCTCTCTCTCTCTCTCTCTCTCTCTCTCTGCCATACACTGCACTCAGCCGTCTCTCCCGTAAAACAAGATAGCGATAGTCCTTGCCTTCTTTGCTGCTTCATCTTTTCTTCTAACTTGAAACAGTTGTGGGGAAGATAATTCATCTTGGGAAATCTGGAAAAGTTTCTCAAACCTGGGGATTTATCTTCACTGATACTGAAGCTTCACTTGGCGGCACTGTCTTGCTAGTTGCGAAAATACACTTACAGGGAATATAGATCAATCACTCTTTCTTTACAACATAACAGGTAAAAATTGTTCGTGGCGTAACTCATAACTCATTGATGCTGATGTGAACATTTCTGCTAATGTACTCGGCGTCAGTTTACTTAAGCTATCAATTAGCATAATTTATGATATGCTGGTTTCCCAGCCGCTCACAAGTAATATAATAACGGGAAGAGTAAAATGTGAACAAAAACGAATATTTCATATCATATGTCTTTGAACGCTTCATGCAATGGGACAGAATGACTAAACTGTATTATTGTGGACATACGCCAGTGCCATATTATGTCATCCCAGAAATCTTACAAAGAGACTAAGAAAAACTAACAACGAAACACGAAAAAATAGAAAACAAGCCGAGTTGGCTGTAGTCAACACATCCACAAACAAAAACAACAGAACATAAAAGATCCCATAAGGAATTAGTCAACAACAAATAAAGGAAAAAATAGTGATAAACAACCAAAAATAAAAGTCGAAATACAAAACAAACTAATATGTAAAACTCAAAACATCACAATTAAGACAGCACAGACAATACTGGAACGAATACAATAACAACGATGACGTCACAGACAACACACTAGACGACACAACGATGTTGTCTTTCTATACCCCTACGACCAATAACAATTTTTAAAATGTGTTACGTTACTACTCAATCCCTTCTTTAAATACGTCATTGGACATAAATGTGAACTTTCTATTAAAAAAAAAGCTTCCTGAAATAAATTAACTGAAGGTGCTGCGGTGGTGTATTGGCCTAACTATTGGCCTAAACGTTCGCCTCCCACCACTGTGATCCAAGTTAGATAACTGGTGAGGTCCATCCTGATTATTGTATGTAGGGAAAGTTGCAGACTTTGCTGTTGGGGTTTCTCGGGGTACTCCTCGCCCTTGAATTCCGTCGCTGCTCCATACTTGCCTGGTATCACCGTCACCAGCTCTCAAGCCCGCGCTGTTAACGGGGAAGGACTTAGCCTATTAATTTTTAGGAACAAAATGAATTTCAATCTCGTTAATAAAATTCTGGCTACGTCAAAGCACAGAGTAAGACTCCAGGGCTTATTGAAAGTTAGTACTGACAAAATGGTTGTATTGATCCACCATGTTGAAACGGCCAGAATAAAATATTAATTAGTTACTTTGGACAGTTTCAGGTGCAACAGAGCAAAGTACACAATTGTTTGTGACACCCGAAATTATATATGTGCGTATTATTTGCTGAAAGTAAATCAGATTTGCAGAAATTAAACTGAAACAAGAGATATGATGAAAAACACATAAAACCAAAATGGCGGCACTACTACTCCCTTAAGAGCTCTGCGTACCAAACTTACAGCAACCGAGTCCAAATGAGAATTCAATGTTAAAATTAATTTATTTTAAATGGACCAAATTAAAAGATAGCTCTTTCAAACAAAAAAGAAGTTCTGCTCAAAATGTCTTACAAAATATTACGAGGGAGAAATGTTTTCCAAAAATGATTTTATATTAACTCGTCCTCGTAATGCAAGGAAGTTATTGATGTTTTATTGAAATTTCCGAGCAGGTAATATTCTACCACTTATCTTATCCTAATATGAGAATATGAAGATGGAATTTAAGTATTAGAAAAATATATTTAATTCAGGAATGTACGGGACTTCTACTTTACACGACAAAAAAGAAAGTTGGGCGTGTGTCGAAATGTTAAAAATATCAATTTAAACACGATACATTAATTGTTTCTACTAAGGTTATTCAAAGTACTGTAGGCAATTTTGAAGTCAAGTTTTTTTTCTGTCAGCCAATTTGTATTATTCTGCCACATGTTAATACATCGTACGCAGTAAACGCAAGGATTTTTCTTACTCAAAAATTAAGTGTGTTGACGAGTAAAATATACGTGATTTTACATTTGTACAAAATAAGTGTTAATTTGTAACCATTTATGTGTTCATTTTCGTTGTATCATAAAACTGTTCGCTTCAAATAATTTAGTCACGAAGGCACGTCATTGTACTGAGACGTAAAAGTAATGAAAACAATCTCATTTAGAAATGAAATAATTCGCACTGAAATCTCACTGCATGGGCTACTTCAAGCGATATCTAAAAACATACGATTATTTCTTTCTTTTTTTTTTTTTTTTTTTTAATTGCTGCATTCACACGATTTCCTTTGGAGCCACTATCATTTTAATACCAAAAGATAAGATCACGTTTCCTTATACAGTTTTACGTAGCCTGTGGCATATTATTTCAGTTGGTTTTCGTTATAAGCATGACCCAGTGACTCTCTAAATTGTGACTTTGCCATGCCGTTACTCAAAAAATAAGAAAGCAAATGTATTTCATGAAAGGAAAATTAAGTCGCACGTAGTATCATCAAATCAAATACAACATCATAGTTAGTATTTTGTTTGAAAGTTTCCTTAAGACCGTGCTGCGTAGTTTTTTTTACGCTGACGCAAAAAATTCAAAACTTTTTTAACGGAATGCTTTGCAAAATGCACGACTAAGAGCAGTCATGCGATGCACAATTCTATGTGGGGGTTTTACAAAATAATGAACCGTTCGTTCGCTAAATATTATTTTGCTTGATTTTGTGTTTTGTTTTCTCTACGAAATTCGCGAAACTTTGGCTGCAAAACTCGGAAAAACTGATATTTGTTACCACTAAAAGAAATAGGTAGAAATTATGATATATTTATGACAAAAACTTTAGGAATGCTCCAACATTAACATTATGTTGATTTGTAGAAATATTTTCAAAACAAGTGTAAAACCACGAGGCGTGGCCATAACATTACAGACTACAAACAAATAAACTGCATTTTATAATCATTGTCGTCGACGAGAGGGTGTTCAAAGGCGATCGTTTAACCGTGAACAGCCAGTACGGATGTTTCAGAAGTCTGCTGACGACAGACTGACCAAGAAGAACGAGGTGAGGTCACGACGGGGTTGGTTGGAATGAAGGGTGGGGTGCCCCGGATAGAGGGCGGCACGGGGCCACAGAAAGGAAAGGGTTGAAGCCCCTAGGGGGAGCTAGTGGGGAGCAGTAGGAAGAGGGATGGGGTAGAAACCTGACGCCGGTCAGACCTACTCTTGTCCAAGAATCGACCGGTCTCCCGGTAATACCATTAGAGAGCAGCAGTCCTTTCAACGACGACGCCGCCATCTGCCAAAAAACAGTTCGGACCAATTTGTTCGATGCGCTCTGGCGACCAGGGACGAAAAGGAGGTTGGCTCGCTAGTTCCTGAGAACCCCGCAGCCCGCGGAGTGCTGAGGGTCGCAGGTTCGAGGACTCCTGGCAAACCGCAAGCATAAATTCACTTTAGGACAAGCTGAAAGTAAAACGCATGCACATATCTTCTACAATTGAGGTTGAATCACGGGGTTTTCACAATGCCGCCATAACTTTGAACCAATAATACATATGCAAATCAACGCAGCGCGCGGTCCTATCAGTTTTGGAGCGAAGCTAGCTATTCCCTGAAGCATAAGCCAATAAATAGACGGAATGCATAATAGATAGCGATAGAAAAATATTTTTTACACCTGTTTGTTTCAATGCTTTACGAGCACAGCTGTAACTCGGTTTCACGGTTATCGGTGGAGTGTATTAGTGCAGAGACACCACTCATTTGACTGTGCCAATCAGAACAAAGTTACTGCGACACCACACGTATGTAATTTGCGGGTAAGGCCCAAGACGATGAGAGTTAAAAACCTCTAAACCCTGATCATGAAGCGAAGCTTCAGATGTGCTCGCAAAGCATTGAAGCCAGATGGTGCTGAAACATCTCGTGAAAATTACCAAAACGAAACGTCACTAAACTCGTAAAATTCTCCTGCCCTTACACTTAGGCTATGCACGGTAAAATAAATAATTTGAAGCTATAGTTCCTGTTTTACTTTGAACACCACTTATTACATTTCCGTCACTTTTAACACATTTATTTACCATGTACCATTGTTACAGATTACAGTAATGTAATATTGGTAAATAACAATAAAACCAATGAAAAAAAAACCTAAGGAAACGTCGTTAATACAGACTGTTTGGAAAACTACCGTGTTTTGTTTCGTCTCATCATTTGTGTCGTTTGTTGTTTTTTCTGTTTGTGTCCGACATATTTGTGTTTTGTTTAGTCTCATCGTTGTGTTGTTCGTTGTATTTCTATTTGTGTTTTTGTTTCGTCTCATCGTTGTGTCGCATGTCAACTTAGCTATTTTTATATTCTTGTTATTTCTTTTATTTTCTGTTGTCCCTTGTTTTATCTGACCAAGATTCCAGTTTTGGAATTCCATGTTGTGTATGTATCCTGATGACTAAAGCATTCTCTGCTTATTTATGTTTTCTTGTATTATTTTTAGTTTTCTTTTGACAGTCATTTATTTCGCAATGGAGTATGTCCAAGTAAATAAACCCAGTCATGCACTCCCATTGCACAGTTCTTTCAAAGATCACGTAAGCAATATTTTGAAGTGAATATCAACTCTCTAACCCGAAGGGTTCGATAGATATCGATAGTTGATTGGAAACACATTTAAGGTCTTTTCACCCCCTTAAATGTTGAATTTCGAAAAATCCTTCAAATGGCTAATATGCATTTTTACGAGTGTCCTATTAAAAAAAATTAATCGATGACAGGCCGTCGGATTCGAGCTCTATCGAGGTTTCTTCGAAAACACATTTCACTCCTTTTCATCCCCTTAGAGGTCGAATTTCGAAAAATCCCTTCTTAGTGCTCGCCTACGACCTGAGGGGAACCCCCACAAAAAATTTTACGATTCTAGGTCCAGTGGTTTGGGCTGCAGTTCGATATGTCAGTCTTTCAGTCAGTCAGCTTTCATTATATATATATATATACTAGCAGTCCCCCGCGGCTTTGCTCGCGAGTATTATTCGTAACTGATAATATTTACTTTAATTGAAAAACCTCTTGGTACACAAGATTGGTACTTCAGTCATCAAGTGTTAGAATGTCCAAGCGGCTAGTTGAACTAATTCTGCAGCAGGATAAGTAGCTATAGCTGTCCACGCGAAAAGCAGTCTTAAGTTTGTCCCTGCCACTAACAGCGACTTCGCCTGGGCCTTATTTATAAAACCGCCAATTTGACGTTCTAGGGTAGTTACAGACATCTAAGGTAAGTGGTTAATCGAATGAGAAACATCTGTTTACCCTGTGCACAACCATTGCTGACGGTGCCCTCAATTATATACTGTCAAAATATTCACTTTAACTTTATTGACATTACAAAGTTTCAGAGAGAAAAGGTTTCGCGGAAACGTATTTGGTGCCCCAAACCTGAGATTAGTGAGACGATATATCGTCGGTTTACTGCCAAAAGTCACAATGTCAAAATGAGATAAAATTATAAAAATGCTAGGAATATATATATATATATATATATATATATATATATATATATATATATATATATATATATATATATATATAT
>PNEQ01056925.1:0-36391 GCA_003012365.1 Medauroidea extradentata
AAAATTGCGTCGTATTCACCAGTCATGGCATAATATTCTGTAATTGTTTCATTATTTACCGTGAGCTGTATAAAAAGTTATTAGGGGGGGACATACAGACATACATACATCCATACAGACTTACAGACATACAGACAGACAGACAGACGCGCGATCTCATAAGCCTATCTTTCCTAGAGGAAAGTAGGCTAAAAATGGGTAAAGTGTATTATCCGGCATTTTGCATTATCCGCGGCGTCAGCCCCTCCATTACCGCGGATAATCGAGTCTACTACTACTACACACACACACATACATACATACATACATACATACATACATATATATATATATATATATATATATATATATATATATATATATACACATACATACATATAAAATTTATCTAAAACATATTTCTGGTCTTTTCAACCTCTTAAAGGTGAATTTAGAAAAATTCTTACAATGACTTATATGCGTGTTTATGATTCACACATTGAATTAAAAGTCATAACGATAGACCGTCGGGTTCGAGCTATGTAGACGGAACCTAGAAAACACATTTGACCCATTTTCACCCCCTGCGGTTTGGGTTGCCGTTTGTGATATGTCTGTCAGTCAGTGAACTCTTTTATATGTACGTATGTATGTATGTATATGTATGTATGTACGTATATCTGTCCAGAACAAAACTTTCGTCGAAGTCCAATTGACTCTGCTGCCTCCTACAAAAAAAATCTTACAGCGATCACATATGTTCGAATACGTCCTATGTATGAATGTATGTACATACACATGTATGAATATTTGTGTACGTATTTATGCATGAGTATGTACGTATGTATCA
Organism: Medauroidea extradentata; assembly: GCA_003012365.1. NCBI lineage: Eukaryota > Metazoa > Arthropoda > Insecta > Phasmatodea > Phasmatidae > Medauroidea > Medauroidea extradentata. The sequence continues at coordinate 830 of PNEQ01056925.1, forward strand.
CACATATAAAGTGACATCCCCTACACCAAATAAGGATAATTATTGGTAAGTGCATGTTTTGTGTAGGCTACATAATTTAATTTGGTTTTTTTTTTTTAAATTTTTATTGGGCTTTATGTTTGGTCGACAAAGAAGTCATTACAGATGGTTACACAATAATTCACTCAAAGGAAAGAACTGAGAGAAGAAAGATTCAGCCATGGCAAGTTGTAATTCCAGCATTCCCTGTAGCGATTTCGGGAAAAAAACCTAGACAAGATGGTCGTATAGTAGGCCTAAACCGTGTCTCTTGTAACACGACTCCTTTCGCTACTGTTGAACTGTAGGCTACTATGTAATAATGTACCTCTAGTCTGTCTTTAGTTCACATCGTGTTGCGAGATTAGTTTAGCTGAACAGCAATGTAAAGTGCAGTGGCGGATTTAAGCAATTATTTTAGGGGGGCGGAGAGTATGCCGTAAGAAGTATATATACACACAACACAAATGAAAAGCGGGGAGTTGGGGGGTCCTCCCCCGGAAAAATTTTGATTTGTAGGTGCAAAATGGTGCTATTTCAGGAGTTTCCGGGCCAAAATTTAATATAAATTGCTCTCAAAAAATTTTATTTTTTATGATAAATTTTGTTTTTAATGGGAAAATCTTTGTGCGTAATAAAAAATTCTGATTTGCCATGTGGTCATCACCCCAATTAATAAGAGTAAGTGCCATCACCTATAAGCAATTATTTTAAATTACAGATATAATAATAATAATAATTATGTCACGCAACGATTCATTCTTCTCGTCATTGTGTCAGAATACCGATATTATCTGTGTACAGAGTTGTATTTAGGGAAAACAAAAATGTATAGATATATTTTGTCTTTGTGGAAACAGCAGGTGCAAGCGTCTGGGCCTTCTCGCCTCCACTAACGCTCATTTACCCCCCCCCCCCCTTTCCCATTTTTTTCCTAGCTGCCGGACAAGAGGGGAGGAAAGTCAGCCTGTTGTGTTTAAGATACAAAAGTTAAATAGTTACAGTAATTACAATATGCGAAATTTTGGAATTTAGAAAAACATGTAGGGTATTTGTCAAAGTGCAGCTGAATTAAAAAAATATATATTTTGTAAACAAAAGTCTACGCCAATGGCACGAAGTTACTGTCCTCGAGGGGCGGGATCATCTTTCGGAAGCTGTCTACTGATTGGCCTAATTGAAACAAAGCCTGCAGGCCAAGCGACAGGGAGGTTAGCACCATACAAGTGCATAGCTAGGTTGTTGACAGATTTTGGGACAGACGTTTTCGTGCCGCGGAAGACGGCGCTAAGACGCAGATAACGGCCCGGACGCCTTTACAGAGACAGTTTTGAACCAAGAGATTGACGGGCTGGGGTAGTACTACCTGGAGTTTTCAATTTATGCGACAGGACGCCTACGAGTTGCGGTATTCGGGCTGGTTATTAAGAGGGCGTACATAATTCAACGCTAAAAGCATTAATCTATAACTGTTGGTTTCTTGAAGCCGATTTGCGAAAATTAAACAATAGCAATCCTAGACAATAGTTTTAGCCAACGTTTTAAACAAAATAGTTTCCAGTGTTACGAACTTCTGAGGCACAATCTCTGACGCCGGAACCTCGTGTATTTAACTGCTGCGCAAGAGATCACGCGTAGCTAGTTTTTAATTGTGGATAAACATTTGCTCATAAAGTTGGCAAATACAATTATCTAGGATTGTCATTGAGTGTTTTATCCATATTAGCTTCGAAAAAAGCGTAGAAATTAATTTATATTTTCAGTATTTAATTATACACCACGCGCTCTTAAGATGTTTTGCAAAGCATCGAAAGTTAGGGCGGCAGACCGCTGACGACGCCATGGTAACCTTCGATGAAATTTAACTACGTATTGCTGAGACTAGCGGGCGTATAATCAAGTGCCAAATCGACAAACCTTGCATAATAACGGTCATGCCACGGGAGGACAGCGAGAACTTGCTATCTGGTTTAAACTGAACTTGCCGACTTCTTATTATTCCACACACTTTACACCACAGAACTTTAGGACGTCGAAAATTAAGTACATTTTTAAGATTCTGCTTCGATGAATATTTTTATGTTAGTTCTTGAATAACGTATTCTAATTATAATGAATAACAAACTAAGTTGCACAAAACATTTTAGAATCTAGAAATTAGAAATATTTATTACATATTTCAGATACACTGCACTCTGTTAGGTAATTCTTAAAAACCACATTGGAAAATATAACCTAGCAGACTACACAAAAGACAGGCGAAACCTGGTAAATTTGGCAGTAAATTTGGTTCTGCTGGTTGACGGATTTTCTCGGTGATCTTCCGGTTACCCCTTTCCTTCATTCCGGTGCTACGGCATACTCATGCTGTTAAGTGCTGATCAAAATTCCTTCACTCATTCTAAAGTTTCGTGTCACATAAACATATATCCAATGAAAGCAAACAGGCTTGTTGAAACTAAACAATTTTACTGAAATTAGATGTCATGAGGCAGTGGCTATTCGCCTAAAATTTATGTGCACAAGAATGAAAAATTGTAGTTTCAATATATTTCTGAATGTCTATTAAAAATTCTTTACTTAAGATTTCCTTAAATACAAAAAAATTGTTGTTTTTTATCTTTAAAACTGTGAGCATACATCCCGCGACATTAATTTAATTTCAGTGTTAGTTATTAAACTACAGTTATTCAATAAGGCTTTGCTGAGATATGTTCCTGTGACGAAAATTTGACTTTGACATGCTGTTATGGTAAAACAATGCACGCTAAAATATTGTTCTTGAGAGGATAATATAGTCACTAGTAACATAATAATATAATAATAACTAATTAACTAACGCTATTTTGTCAAAATTAAATTTTAGAATTTTTCACACTTGAACGAACCTAAAACGGTATAAAGAACCTAATAAAAACGAACCTAAACCGGTATAAAGAACCTAATAAAAAGGAACCTGTGTCATAGTACCAGAATCGCTGTCTCTGTTTCTTCAAGTTTCTGCAGTTTACTAAAAACATGTAAAGAAGTTATTTTCTCTACCTTCCTAGTTAGTATTCAACATTAAAACATAACGTAAAATACTTCAAAACAAATATAGTTGAAACCATCACTTATGCACTGCACACTAGTGACTGATAGTGTATGAAGACATGGTGTCATAGTTCGTACTCCACCCCCCCCCCCCCTTTCGCCCTCCCAGGCTCATGGCTATGGGCCGTTATTTATGACAGGACTTTGCTCTTACCATTCTCTCTTCGACCTGTCACACTCGCTCTCCTGCAGAGAAAGGTTCTCAAGATACATCAAACAAGAGAAAAAACATGAAGGAAATATATCCTCCCGCCAGCACAGCATACAGCGCTTTTAGAGCAAGAACTATCCTCGGTTACATAAAACGGAGCTTGAAAGAGGAGAAAAAAGTGTTAACAATATTGAATTTTGCAGTTATGATCACATAAAATGTACATATTATATGAGTAGTTATAGGCATTTGCGAGTCCATGTGCTTGGTTGAATTATTTACAAATATTTATTTGTACAAATGTAATGTTTCTTCTGTATATATTTTAACAATTTACTACACCTAAAAATACACACAACAGATTCTTAGGGGGGGGGGCGGTCGCCCCCTCCCCCCCCCCCCCCCCCCGCTTAAATCCGCCACTGGTGTAGTGATGAATCATAGCAGCAGCAGCGCTCAGCCAGCTTGCGATATCTAGCGGCAGAAGTGAAAGAATAGCAGTCGGCGACCACGCCGCTTCCTGAACTCGTTTTTCTCACTTGCGCCAGTGTGACTCTCTCTCTGCGGGCTACGCTGCTCGTGTGCGTGGCAGATGACCGCGAAAGTGTGGCACGCATTGTGAAGCTACAGCGACTAGATATCAGCTGATGTGCTTCCTCCGGCAACTTCTTTCCTTTTGCTCAACGTTACATATCTGTTGAAAACATGAAGATAACGACTACTGTCGATGCTGCGCAGTTACTTACGTCCGTTTTAATGGTTCTTCTGAAGTGTGAGTATTTTACTACTAAACGAACAGATTCTTTTTTATTAAACCGCATTATCATTTAAAACTGTCTTGAAACTGAACAGTTTGTTCACTGTGACATAGCAGCCCACTATACTACTTGAGTGAGCAAAACTGTGAACAAATACTGAGGGTACAAGATTTTGCATAACCTTGTAAAGTTATTTTATCAAATTTTAATACAGCCTGTGTAGCTATTAAAATTTAGTACGTAACACTACATACACAGTTCTTATTGGCGTTGATTTCAGATCTAAATAACAAACATCTTGCAGAGAAAGTACACATGTTGATGTAGATAATTGGTAACCTACATTAACAATAACCTAAAGCATTTGCATGTGCTACGTCCTCCTTAGCGTCTATGTATAAAATTACAGAACACACAGCAAAATATGAAACCCCCTCATACTCTTTTTTCCCCGGCAGTAATGTTCTTCATAAATATTGGAAAATGTATTAACTTGTGCACGTAGCCCTATATGAACACAAAAATCATCTCATTGCCGCAAAGAAAATTATAGTTTTTAGTTTTGAAACGATTTTGTCTTAAATGTCTGTCACGTGAAATTGTTACTAAAATAACATGTAGTAATTAAGGTATAGGCTGTACACTATAAACTGAGCACTCAGCAGAACTGGTAATTAATTAAAAATATGTTTTATTGGGCCAATATACGCTAAATTGTGAGAGTGTTGAAACGTTTACAATGGTTTTTAGTTACATGAAAGTTTTCATATTAAAATAACAAAGTTATTAACTACAAAAGACCGAAAGAAAACTTTATGCAGTGCTCACTTTATCGTGAACGGCCTATATGTGTTGAGTTAAATGATCGTACTTTGTATAGAAAACTCTTTCGTGTAATGAAAGAGAAAATAAGAAATGTCAGGTCACTGTTATGTATAGCTACAGTTTAATTCTCCTTAACGTACGGCTCATTTTCATCACTGTAGAAACATTTTATCTTAATGAACTTTACCTGTAAAACCAATAGTTTAGTCCCTACACGATGAGTAGCTACTATTGATATATACCAGTAATAAAAACCCTAACGAAGTTTTAAAATAGGTTTTATACAGTAAATGCGGATTAGATTATGCTAAATTGTGTTGAAGCTATAATAAAAATACTGCGACATTGCACCGTGATAAGGTATTTAACGCTGTGCGATAGTAAACGAACGATACATCGTTATTAGCGTACACTGTAAAAAAATATGTGTAATTTACTCCGTATGAAGTCTATGTGGCAGCAAATGTTTCCACTTAGTGTGAGGGTAATATTACCTATCATCCGACTAATAATTTAATCCACTAGCAGTGGTAAAAAGAGCAGAAAATAGTTAAATATTACCCTACATTGGTTTTGAAATTTTATCACATACATGGTGCACATATATGGCACTTGTAAATTGAAATTCGTGTATTGGTTTATAAATTCTGATGTTAATTAAAATTACATAGACCTGGTAGGTGTACTTTTTATACAGAACGTATGTGGCAGCAGAAGTTGCCCCTTAGTGGAAGGGTAAAAACACGCAATTTAATGTGTGTTTATGTAAAGTATTAATGAGGATAAATGTACATAAGAGCAACGTCGATTTATTCGTACAATGTATTAGTAAATTTACAAATGCCTGCTGCTGCGTAGGCATACTTAACAACTACGTCAAGTAGTTTTACTCTACTACTGCACAGTAATATTACATCTACATTCGGTTTAAAAAGTTAATTTTCTGAATATTGCGCCATATTTACTGACATAGCGCATTATTTATATATTTCATGATGTCGTACGATTCCCACCTAATGAATTTCTTTACCTGAATATTTCCTGGACTTGACGGGAATCGATCCGCGGACCTAGGGATTGCTGACCGGATGCTTTACCCATTAGACCATAGCTCCTACGTACCAAGTAGGAATCATAATTTGAATAAGAGTAATGTACTACTGTTTACAAAATTGCAGTGATATTTTAAAGCCATTTTCTTATCGGGTATGCTAACACGTCAAATACGTTTTTGAAGTCTTCTGCAGCTAAATTCTACGTGCGAGACCATATTTGTGATAAATAATTCGTTGCTATGTGGTTGTTAATGAAAAATGAGTGGTTAAATTCCGGGTTGGTTAAGTTGTGTGTTTAGATTATTGAAACACGAACAAATGAGATCCAAATGTAAGTGAAATACCATTGAAATAAAATTGTTAAATTTTTCCTTATTAACAAGTCAAAGTTAATGTTTCGTTGCCATGCATCCGGCTGCTCCCTCAGTGGCCGATGCAATGACTCTTCATGATTGGCCAATGAAGATTAACTGCATGAAAATTAAACTATTCCTCTGCTTGATGAATAAAGGGGTTCTAACACCTTGCCGATTTTATGCCATTTTTACTTGATTAGAAATCTTATGTCATAACTTTATATTAGTACAGATTACCAGATACGTCAAAACCACGTTGTAAGATTATAATTAACGTTACTACTCTCTTGAAACAACATATTTATTTATAAAATACAAAAATAGGGGATCCGACTCACAAGTGCTAAATACATCACAGTCGAGACGTGTGTAGGATAAAAGAATATACGATACAGGTATTGCATGCATCATAATATTGCGATTAAATGTAGGCGCAGAGTTTATTTAATATACTGTCAATAACTTAGGCCTATTTGGTTACGATTTATTCACACAATGTAAGCTCAGCCGAATTCAAAGAGAAGCTCTAATCGTATTTGAGATGGGCGAGATATTTATGTCTGTGTTTCAGACAACGATTTCAATAAAAGAGTGTACGTACATTTCTTTAAGCATAATTCAAGTAGGCCTACATGTATCTAACCTTAAAATTATTTTCAGTTTGTAAACAATTTACGCAAATGTAATCTATATGTTCCTGCATTGTAGTAAACCACAATGTAGGGTTAGTTTGTACCTATGTATGGGATGATTTGCATTTAGCGAAAGTGGTTGAACTAATAACCCATGCCAACCGTGGTTCGCTGTTTCTGCACTAAACGATATAAATACAACCACATCTTGCAGGTGCAATGCAGGCCGAACCTTACTTTATGATAACGTTACTGTACTCACTCTTTCACGGAAATCAATTATTAATAAGTAGGCCTTATGCCAAAATGTGTCATTAGCCACAGACATCAGTTATACATATTTCAATATAGGATTAAGATAGTAAAAACAGCTCGGCCAAGAACTGTCGTTGATTTACAGGCTGATGATATACATTTCGCACACTTAAATAATTCACGGTGAATGTCACACTACATTTAATTAGAATACACACGTACACTTTATTTCATTATGTCACGAAAAATATATACAGTGATTGACATGGAAAATCACTGAATTTCACTGTTGAATGCATATAATAAGCACAAGCAATAAGCTGTGGTAATACTATTAGTCTAACAATTTGGAATCCTATTGGTCATTTAATTCTAAGTAGCATAGGTATTCTGAAATCCCAGAGAAAGACCTTTAAACAATTAAAAAATTTCGCTATTTAAAAATAATCACTGAATATAATTTGGTCATCTTGGCACAACAAATGTGGTTTCGTTTTGATAGAACGAAACAATATGCTTGTCTGTCTAAGTATTAATAACTGCATCAATATGTGAGATAAAGATTCACTGTATGTTTTAATTATTAAATTTTATGTACTACATAACTTAAAAACATATTTTGTATGCATTGCATAGCACATAGTAAACATGAATGTCTCTCGCCGTAGACATACAATATTGCTGCAACATAGATGACACAGACTCTGATATAAATATACATATTAAACAACAGAAACCGTTTCTGTGTGGATCTTCATACACATACATGGGTTTAATTTACTGTAAAGGTAATATTTGTTTTCAGCATATCAGTAGTTGATTTAATAATAATTAGGTGTAAAAAAACCTAGTGTATGTATCTTCACAAAATCAAAAACATTTAAGTCATGCTTTCATCTCCAGTAATTGCGTTTATTAGGAGATATGTATTTAGCACATCTTCTATCTTCGGTTTCTGTAAACAGTATGTCACATTAAACGTTTAAATAATTTTTGGCTTTAAAGTTTCTGTACAAAAGCAAATACATATTTCCAGACTTCGGCACACAGAACTATGTGTAGCCTTAAGTGCTTCGTCAATCCGTCATATTTTCATTCGAAATCCCTAACTTTTTAGGTTTTGTAATGTGATCATGTAGTAAATCGTTGGGATTATTCACGAATCTGGACCTGGCTCATGTATTTGTTCGTAGCAAAGATATTGTTACGGTTTAGTACGCTCAGACATATCATACTGTAAGAAATAAACAGCACACGCATAGTACTTGATGCAATGAATTGTAAAATTACTGCCTTAATCATTAATTAATTACAGATATTAATCGGACACAAATAATCTCAAATGTGTTATTTACAATATTACAAATAATGAGAAATGCGTAAATTATTTTTTACTATGATTTAAAATTTTTTGTAGATTTTTGTAAGTTTTACGCTAAAACACCCAACGGAAACTATGAAATGTTTTATAGCACAAAATCATAAATTTATACAGCAAAAATGCAACAAAGCATGACATATGTTGTCTTGAAGCACCTGTAAGCCAACTAACAACCACTCTAAGCGTCTGATATCTAAAATAGCCAATATTTTAGAAGCGATACACATGTTAACCTTTTTCGCCTCCCTCCACCATTCCCAGCAGACAATAAAATCTACTGACTGAGACATAGATATGAAGTACGTAATGGAAGAAGGTAACACCTTACTTACTTAAAGCAGATGGAAAAGTGTTTTTATATTGATGTAAGCCTGTTAGAATTCAAATAATAGTTATAAAAATAAACATTTAGCGTTAACAAGTTACAGCACACCATTTATCCCCATATAGGCTCCTTAGGTTCTTGTACATAAACAGGACATCCATACATAAGTCTAATGGTGTGCGAAATCAGTATATTCTCTATATTTCACCTACAAAATATTTTAAAGAAAATTGTTCGAATTTGGGGCACAAAAGTTTCTAAATTATGCATTCAAATATTTGTTTGTTGTAATGTCATCACTACTTTCATTAGCTCACTTCTCAGAAGGCTGATAGCAGTTTATATGAAAATTCTAATTCCAATCTGCCGTCAGAGCTCCAAGGTTAATAACATCACAGAATAATATAGGCTAATAATGCTAGAAAACGCACAGTGTTATTTTTTAAAGTATTGTCGTGCCTCAGTTTCCAATAAATCATGCGTGATAAACAATATTTGACGAAGATATAATAAATATACTTAAATCATTGTATTACTCCGTGGTCCTGTGGTTAGCACGTCTGCTAAAAAACTGAAGGCTTACAGGTTAGAAGAAAAGATCTCAAAGTTTTTATTGCATCTCATCAAAGCCCGAATGACTACTATAGTAAGATTGTAAACCGATTTGTACACTTATTTTAATTTTTATAGCGGCATGATAGAAAAATTCCGACATTTTATTTCTATTTTGGGATTCTTTTTAGTAGTCTTTATAATAATAACAATGTGAACTTAGTTATTTTTTAACCATTTGTGGTAATTATTCCGTATTTTTCTACAGTTTTCCTGAGGTAAATATGTACATCCAAACGATTACATAACATAATTTATAAGTAAATAATTTACAAATGTCTCCTGAAATGAAAAATATCTGTTAGCCATTTCCCGAAACTTTCAGTGAAAAAAGGTGGCACACATGCTCGTTGAAATAATTTTTTTCTGTGATTAAGTTAAGGTGGCTGCCTGGATGAACGTATTTTTCGCACCCGAAACCTAAGAAGTGCAGAAGTACCAAGGAAGGCCCAGGCACGCACATCTTGTCTTATCTTAGCCTTTAGGCACAGTTCACTGAACTGATGTGCAGTCTTTTCGTCGATAGCACACCTTGACATTCAGTGGTGTACAGTGGCGTAGCATGGATTTTAGTTTGGTTGGGGGAGGGGGGAGGGCTACAGCTGTCACCCATCCCTCTATTGAAACGAGAAGTGTCCTCCCCTGGGAAAATTTGGATTTGAAGGCGCAAAATGAGACTATTTTAGCAGTTTTCTTAGTAAAAATGTAAAAAAAAAAAAAACTGACAACACAGTCATGCCATGTTTTGGATTGATTTTTTTAAATTAATTTTTATAATGTTGACACTTTTTAAAACTTTCTCAAAGTGTCTCTTAAAATATTTACTAAAAACGTGTTTTTATAACGATTAAGTTAACATGAAAGTTGGATTTACATAATTTTGTGACAGTGTCGGTGTTGAATGACACACAAGTTAAGATGATGGCTTAAGAGGACTGTGTACTTAGCCGTTGTACAGTGTTGTCGAGTGACATGCGAATACTTTTTTTTACGCGAAACCGCCGAACTTATTCTTATTGTTATCTATGAAAAGAACACCCACTTGAAACTACGTATGTCACTTTTTGAAAATTAAGTATGCTTGTTAGTAACATGAATTTAGGGCTTCTGGAAATGGCTAAAAACGACTTTTTTTAGACTGCTGTAATTCTGAAAATTCGACCTGAATCCGTAAATTGCAAAATAAGGTGCGTGTATTGGTCTTTACTTCATAATATGCAAAAATAAAATTTTAGGGACAACGCTTAAGAGTGCGTGGTAGATAAATAAATGCTGAAAACATAAATTGAGTTCTACGTTTTTTTTTTCGAAGCCAATATGGATAAAATACTCAATGACAATCCTATTTGCCAACTTTATGAGTAAATATTTATCCAGCATTACTAATTAGTTACGCGTGATCTCTTGCGCTGCAGTTAAGTGCACGAGGTTCCGGCGTCAGATATTGTGCCTCAGAAGTTCGTAACACTGGAAACAAATTTGTATAAAACGTTGGGTAAAACTATTGTCTAGGATTGCTATTGTTTAATTTTCGCAAATTGGCTTCAAGAAATCTACAGTTAAGGATTAATGATATTATATTTGAATTACGTACCACGCACTCTTCAAGTCTCACAGGAAAAATAGTTGTAGGAAAACATTGCACGCCAGTTTAGCACGCTGGGAATAGAGACCATGTGCTTATCGTCGAGACTCTGGCTCGTATCACTCCGCTGTTACCGCGCGTCAAACGCGGGGATCTGAAACCGGCACACAGTACTCTTAACGCGGAGAAGGTTGAATGTTTGCTAGGCTTCATGCCTTTAAAGTACTGAAGTTTTGATGAGGTACTACTAATGTAAGGAACTATTTACCCGTTTCACAGGACCAATGATACTTTCGCTGATTTAATACAAAGTGTTTGATTTGGCGGTATAGATAGTGAAGGCGTGTATGAAATTGCATCATTCAGTGGCGTAGCCAAGATTTCAACTTTGGGGGAGGGGGGAAAACATTTTAATTTTGGGAAATTAATCAATCATCGCTGCCAATTTGTTGGCAAGACAGTCCCCATACACCGGGAGGAACAAGCTAATTGCTGACGAGAGTAGTTGAATACAAGACTGCAGCGAAATCACCGCATGCCTCTTTGGTGCTCTGTTCATAAAGACGATTTTATTCTTTACGAATTCACCTGTCACGTCCGTATTACCTATCAATCAATGGCTTCCAGCGGATAAATGAGCATGTTTAGAGGACTTCGCTTATACACACACTAATAATTAAAATTTACAGCAATGATTTTGCTGTTGAATTCTTGCATCTCGCATAGACAAACATGAACAGAACATAGATGAACCAAACCATTCTTAAAAAAATTGTGTGTTAGGATTCGTATCTTATGAGCGAGAATCGTTACTTGTGTATTACGTTTAGGTGACATATGCCACAACGGCTTTCTTCGGCTGTGATATTGTTCTATCATCTGCGTGACTTACTTTTTTGTGAGACAACAGCGTAGTTGAGTGTTAATTTTTGCATACTAGTAAATTATTTTTAAAGAAAAATTAGGGTGTTTCTTCAGATATTGCAATCCTTAATTAAAATTCTTATATAGCTTCAAACGTTAATGTGTTTTATGACACCATGTTGAAGCGTTTGTTTTCCGTATTTGCGTTTCCTATTCAGGAATATTTTCTTACAGAATATATCAATGTATGTCATTAATAAACAAGATTTCCTGTCAACAGTTCTCACGTGACGGTAAACAGCATTTATTTCAAGTGCATCGGAATTATTGTAAGGTTATTACTATATGTAAATAAAAGCTACAGTCATATTACTTTATTCATAAATTTACAATCGTATAATTGAAATTACACGAACTTAAAGAAGAATCACAAATAAGTCATATGTTTCTTGCAAACGTTATAAACTATTTCAATCAGTAAAATACTAAGCAACGATAAAATAATACTAAAGTTTCAACATAAATTTTCCTAATTGTATACATATTTATTATTCCTCCTTATCTAGCACGTGAAAATAGCCAATTGCAACTATACACGTACTTACATGTTTTTCTCTTACCCAATGTTAAGATAAACATTCCGTTTAAGATAAAAATGGAAAATAATAGATTTAAATCACCAACTTCATCGTTATGCTTAACTAACCATGCGATAACATAAATACAAAGTCCTTGGAACTGTATAATTATATTTATTCTGATTTAAAAGATATGTATTAGATATTCTGTGAAAACACATCTTAGTTTCATTAATAGTTGAAATACAGAAGGTCCTGAAAACAGTTTTTGGTATTTACGGAAGCATTATTCAGAAGAAAAAAACATATTGATATTTCAACCGGTGTATGAACTACTGAAAAACACATTTATTCCTTTCCCCCTCACAGTTTTAGATGTTGTAAAATTCTGAAAATTCTTTTAGGTGTAAATTCTAGTAAAGCATATTTTACGTTTTTGCACTTCTCAATAGTCAGATTTCGAAAATCATTCATTTAACATTTTACGAATTACCTTATTGATTTAAAAATCACTGCTACTGCTCGTCAGGTTCAAGTTATATCAACGATTCAATAAAACACTTTTCATCTATATTTTACCTAAAAATTAGTTGAAATTCTGAAAAAAAAAAGTAAAAAAGTTACTTCTTAGCACCTTCATTTTAAGGGAAGATACCATTAAAAAATAAATTTTATATGTACAATCAGTTTTAGTTGGGCGTGGTTAGTTTGTATGTTGTAGGCCTAATTGATTGTGTGATGGTGTCAGTTGAATTTAAAATAGACTGTTAGAAATTATTGAAAAGGCATGCGTGTATGTCTAGATGTTGAAATTGTTCTACCGCTACCCAATTTTAGCTGTATTACTCACACAATTCTTGTAACTGAATTAGTGAGTTCTTTGAGTGACATTTCACAGCTCAGGTCCAAGCACCGAACATATTACATAAGTAACTTTACAAGACCTCATCGGCTCTACCTCTGAAAACTCGTCAAGCTCAACAACTGAAATAAAATCGCATGAAGTCCTGTGCTAGACCTATTTCGGCAACTTTTTAAATATCGAGATCAAAAGGTACATGACGAAATTGTATTTTATTGCGTTTGAGGCCCACTACGCAGGGGTTATTTTGACCAGACAAAATATCTTTATTTCACTCAAAATTTTAAGTTTTGTTGTTTCTCTAAAACTTTAACCGGTTAAATAAATGTATTTTAACACTCGGCTCTCAACTATCTATTCTTTCACCAAAAGAACTCAGAACTAAAAAAACTAATATTGAGCGAGACCAAGCTACCCCTACTGGGTTGAAATTTCCCGATTTACGGTAACAATAAGGAAAATTTTAAGTACCCATACATTAATGGAGTAATTAATTTTAAATTTACTGGTACCGTTTCACAAGCATTGCCGTCTCTTCTTCCATCTTGCTTCGGCACTTTGTTAAAGTATGACCATAGATTACTTCCTTTTTTTTTGTCACGCATATCCAAACATTTTGTGCAACGTAACTTCTTAAAAAATAAAATTACATTGTAAACTGCATAAAAACAGTTCGAAAAAACTAATGTGGCACAGACAGTTACAGCACAGCAGAATTGAAATTTGCAGTCTACTGACTGATACTAGTTTCATGTCATGCGGATACCAAACGCCGCACGATTTCTATTCCTTCGTAGCAAGTAGCACTTTTGTTGTTAGAAGCGTGTGGCTCGAGGAGCAGGTAGCGGCTGACAGGCTGCCTGCTGTGCAAAGGGACAGCACTTATAAAAAATAAAAAATGTAGACGTGGCCGAGAGAGGGTGGCTTTGTCTCGGAAGCGAATTCTTTGAGCTATGTACATAAAAAAATTTTTAACAAAATATAACCCGACTTAAAAAAAATCTACTCTGAAAAAAACATTAAAAATTAAAAAATCAATTACATTATTTTAGACTACTTAGAATACAATCAATTTATTAGGACTGTAATATACAATTTCGTTACTTTTGGAGTCGGTGCCAGCCAAGGTTAACAAACGTTTAACGAATTAGCGTAGGTGTACATGTAATCAAATAAAATGTAACTTTGACTGTAACTAAGCGTTTCTAAATCGACACAAAGGCAGCAACCGCGCGGCGTTGAACAGCGAGGAGCGCAGCACAGCGGTGGCCGTACTGGGCGGGGCTAGTAGGGGAGCACGTTGAGTGAGCGACCCAAATACGAGCAGACGCGTGAGGGCAGATGTCGTTGACATTTGTGTCCGATATATACATTTTCGATGCTCTTTTATGCCCTAAGTATTCTCGAATTCTATTCGATTGTGGTTTATTGATGCTTAGAATCGCCTTAAGGTATTTAGATATGTTTCACACGACATCTGTGTTCATTTGTCAATAGATTTCGAGGTGTCGCTTTAAAAGTCCCTGTTTTGTTTATGTTTGTAAATAGGTTTATTTGTAACTAAGATGTCGTTTAAGGCAGTTGTGATTATTTGTAAAGTGGTAACGTGACTCTGAGCTGCGTGGGGCCAAATGATGAGAGATTGTGTCCAGGGGAAGGTTATGAATACCCATAGGCGCCAGTTCCGCAGTTTTAGCTCGGCGAAACGCGATCACGAGACGTCTTTCTCAGGTCGTGGCCGACGACCATGTGGCTGCCCCCAAGCAGCGTCACTGATGTTGCTGAATTTTTTCCCTTGCGTCGTATACTTACATACACACACCTAGCCCCTGTTTAGGCCATGGCCACGCCTCTTTAACACTGAAACGTACGAAAATTACTGAGTTCAGACCAAGTCATGATAGAGGAATGAAATACGCTATTGATATTATGAATTTAATAGTACGAGAAGTAGTACAGAGTTCTTACAACTATGACCACGGTAAAAACAGCGGTTCGGCCCCTGGATGGAGAACGAATGTTGCTATTACGGGAATGTTACACTTAACCTATACAAAGTCCAGGAGCGGCGCGAGAGCAGTTCTCCCGCACGTGTGCACTGCTCGGTGGTCACACGAACAAGCCCCTGCTTCTGGGAGATGGCGCGCAGAGGGCGCAGCATCTCCCGCCAAAACACAACAAAACGAAATGAGATGAAGTGGTGATGGTGAACAAATGAATACACGTGATGCAATTAACAGTTAAAACAATTACATTATTTAGGGCACTAGTAAATTTCAAACAATTCAATAATAAAATTAAGAAACTTGTCAACGACATAAACTTAAATGAAAAAAAATATATATTAATGTATTTCTGCCTGTCTGTATCCCACTCGCGCACTTTCACTCACCCTAGCCAATGTCTGCGGTGCCCCGGGAGATATACTAATTAGCGGTGCGGCCGATAATTAGCATATTCGCATCTGTTGTACCTGATGCCAGGGTAGTGGGCGAATTGTAGCAGGACAAACGGTCTGAGCAAGTTACGTAAACGACTGGTTCACGCCAGTGGTTAAATTACGTTTAATTATGAATAAAAGTAACTTTAAAAATATTTTGTCAATTGTAAGACATTTCTAAATATTTCTTTAAAAAATTGGCCGGCACCGTTTAAATTAACAATAACTGTATGTTACTGTCCTTATTGATTGTATTCCAAGCAGTCTAAAAATAAGGTAATTATTACATTTTACTTTTAGAGCATTTTTTTGGAGAGTAGAAGTTTTTTAAGTTATTTTTGTGTTGATTTTTTTACAGAGTTCAGGTGTCTACCTTCTACATTCGTGCTTTTTATCGTTAAGGAGTTCCGTCGTGCTTTCGCAGTCCAAGTCAGTCCAGAACGACCTGACCTACGGTACCTAGTCTGGGGTTGTCATAAACCTATCAATAGCTCAATTAATATAAATTTCCTATTTGATTTTGAGGAGTATCTTGGTGTATCATCGAAATCCATGGTCCAAGGCCTATGAAATTTAAATGGGACCCCCTTGAAAATATCCCCTTTCCAACAAGAAAAGAATTTTCCAAATCGGTTTATAGGTGCAGAGCTCTGAGGCAACAAACATAAAAAAATATAACTGAATTGTAACCTCATCATTTATTTAGGTTGGTGAAACATACACCTAATTTCAGCTTCCAATAGACTAGACACACGATTATGTGAGGCAACCGTTTCTCTAGCAACTATAGTAACGGTTATATCATATAACCATGCGTTAATGTTTTTTAAAAACCTACATGATGTATTCCTGAACAATTTTATAATTAAATTGCTGAAAATATTCTTAAATATATTTATGCAGGATTAGGTTTATATTTCGAAGAAGGCTGGGGGAAGGGGGGGGGGGGCTGGCCCCACTCGTGTTGAACATGTCAGTTTATGCTGAAATATCATTCCGTAAGGTTATCTATCAGAATGTTAATTACTGAAATTAAGAAACAGCTAAAATACCTTCTTTTATAATTTTCGGTGGCGAGGAAATAGTCTTCAGAGATAAGTAAAGGACCTTAAATAATTGGAATGACACGTCTCAAATGATATAGGTGATTCGGAATAAAGTGAGCACTCAAAAAAGCCCTGATTAATTTCTATTTTTTGCCAGTTTATCGCTTTCCGCTGCATGTAAACATCAACATTGCCACGTGCTTTTATTCACATAGGCTTGTACAATGTTGATATTTACGTTACACTACTCCGATAAATTTGAGCTACATTATGTACTCACTAAATACACGGGTGTTGAATATGTGCTATACTCAGTGGTAATCTTAGTTATAAATACATGCGAGTAAACGTCTTATAACACTGGTTTCTCTGCGTCTACTCTAACGGCGCTATTACCGTTACGAATCTCGTAAATGTATGCACAGTATATTCGAACTTTCAAATTAAAACCGCCACTTAAACACACACGACACGCGCAGTTCAAGAATTCAAGTTCCGTTCAGCATACTGCAATGAACGACGGCGCACGTAAAGAGAAACAATAAATAACGTATTTTCTTAATGTGTGAAACAGGGTGAAAAATGCTGTTTCTATTTCCAGATACTCAGGCTGGCGATCATAAAACTTAACAACTTACATTACTAATGACTTCACATAATTTAGCAATGATATTCATGAACAGTTACTTCTAATACTTTGGTGTGTGTTTATCAGAAACCCATATTCATTACACAACTGACAAACAAATTGAATGACACAATTGCTTCAAACCGAAGCGGTGAAAATTCAACTCTGATGCCATCTGTTGATGAAATTTTAAACTACCTCTGTGGCGCGAAGCATTAGCGGCATGTGCCAACGATAATCGACTCGCTTGCGTCGCTTTGTGCTGGCGCTAATTAAATAAAATTATACAGTCAGTAGGTATGTCAGTAAGAACTTAAATATTTTAAAATATATTAAATACAGAGAGGTCGTTTGCATTTGATGTTTCACTAATGCTGTATTCAAATAAGAAAATACACGGAACTATATGCAATTATTCGCTACCAACCATAACAAACAATAATGTAACTGTTGTTAATGTTGACTTATATGCAATAACAGCTAGTGATTTTTTTTCAAAGGTTAAATCTTTAATGCTCACTTTATTCCGAATGACCTTTAAACATGTTTTTAACTTATCACGTTATAGGCTTGAAAAATCAAACATTCATATTATGTACGACCTGAACGTGAAACTTATTATTTTTGTAATTTAAATAATGCATTGAAATAGTGTGCATTATGACAACACATGTATAACTGGAAATAAATAATGTATGCATCAAGTTTATGGTATTCCTAGCAACCAAATCACGCACGATTTAAATAAATAATATGCGTAAACTATTCAGGATTGACTACAGAATTTCACAGCGTAAAATACATAAATATATACATAATCAATTTTGAAACTTGTGAGGCAGCCACAATAATATTCCCGACTGTACGACTTGAGACACGTCATTTTAACATCCGTAAACCTCTCACGCGGATATTTTTGGACAGTAAAATTATTTTCAAATTAAAACATGAGTATTTTTGAAATTCGGTTGCTATAGAGGTCTAGATATTATCAATGACAGTTTACCATTTTTGTAGTATTTGTGGTTTCAAGCCCTTATTTTTCTCAAACGTTCGTAATCTTTTACTCGAAAGTAGAGCATACTACCGCATATACAAACGTCCGCAGATAAAATGTCTACTCGGCAAAAAATAATATCATCGAATTTTGATGAGCAGTTCAGTTTTTATGGTCCATTGAGTATTCCAGTCGTCCGCACGACATCGCACCTTTCCGTACCCCTTAATAACTTAATGGTTTAAAAACTTTCGGAACTTGTAAATAATTTTCAATTTTTGATCTTCTGACTAGTTTCTCGCCCCATAATACTAGACTGGGCTTTATTCATTAAAAATCTTCACAACTTAATACAAACAAAACGTACTCGTCGCGATAAGATCGCATGTACACTGCGCGCCAGCTTAGAAGGCGAGTGGCAGCTACTGAGTGAAGGGCACATTCAAGGAATTAAAGCAGCAGGCCGCTGCAAAAACACCTAGTAGCCTATAAATACCGGAATGAAATCGACCTCTGTAAATTAGCCATTCGAATTTAAAACGGTAGTAATATTATATGCAACACATTCCAGCTCGTTACCCGCCAACTTACATGGCGCGTACTGTACACAAGCAAGAACTCAGTTTTGTCTATGTGCCACGTGTCAAGGAGAGATGGATGGGTTAGTCCGGATGGATATGTGTCCGTGCACACGGATCATTTATAGGAGTAGCGGATTTAGGTCCTCACGCAAGGAGGATACGTGTCCGGTTGGATTTGTAACGCCTAGCTCTAGGAATGGAATTACCGGCCTTCTGTTTACCATTCGTAGTTCATACCATTCCGACTCCGTGAGATATATATGTATACAAACATGTATACACATACGCGGTGGAGTGGGAATTATTGTTACCTGTCACCCCACTACATCCATACTTTCAACCACTTAACACACCGACTTCCGAATGGGCTGGTGTTTCATAGGGGCAAAAGAAAGAAACACAAGTTCGTCGTTCGTGACGCAGTGGTAAAAAAAATTCGCTAGCGTGGGTTGTTGCGTGAATTTGGACGTGTGCAAAATGTCGAATCGTTTCGTTTTTTGGGCTTACGCCCTTGGCTAAGAGTGAAATGGTCATTATGAATGCACGAAGCATTACCAAAGTACAAGGCTGACGGATACATTTCCGCGATACGGATCCGAAGACCTGGACGGGGAACTGGATCCATGACCAAAAAATTTCCAGAGTTACCCATCGCTAGTGTAAAGCTTCGGTGAGAGGTGTGTTATATTGAAATAAAATAGGACCGCATAAATATATTTGTTACGTCACAAACAATCCCGAGTACGCATACTGTACCTGAAAATTAATTGGGACACAGTGGCAACCTTTTATAGACCGTAATAAAGGAGTATTCTGGCTACCATAAACTAAGAACACTGCAGTTAAATACATTTTTCCAGAAAAGAAGCTACTTAATTTGCTTGTAAACATAGCGCTAGCAAAATTCTGTCTAGATTCTTCACTTTTTTGTACATATTCACTTTTTCTACTTGACTGCATTTCACTGTTTCTTGAATTCAGATCAAAATGTGCGACAACATTGTCATCTAGCGATTCTACCGTGAACTCTTCTTCATTGAAACCGTGCTCATGTTCCCTCTCCACTTTCTCTGCTACCTCCCCTCCTTTGTGATGTCATGCGAGATGCAAGGAATATTCACGGAATATAGGCGAATACTCACATTCAGCGCCCAAACAACGTTCAAACTAAACACGTCAGCAATGGAAACCATTCCGTCAATTTGCTTAAAAATTTTAGCTCCGCATTTGTTAACTGTCCTGCCGATAATAATATGTTACCTATTTTCATTATGTAGAGTACTTAATTTTTTAAAAATACTCTTACAAACTATTGATTAAAAAATGAAGGGTTAAATATAGTAAACGAGAAACTTTTTATTTTTCCGAGATATATGGGGTGTATCAGCGGACGAAAGAAAGACGAAACTCAAAATTTAATTTTTATGTCCTCCTCGAAATGTTCGAAGATACGTTGTAATTTTGGCGGCAGATAGAAGGCAGAATATTTCAAACGCGCGCGTTCGCGATCGGCGACCCGACCACAACTTGTCCTTCGATTTAAATATACTGAATTTACGATGTTTATTTCAATTTTAAATATCATTTTCATTATAAAATAACCAACTTTTGGTATAACTTATTACTACACACCAAATTAGAAGACAATATAAAATTAAATTTATAAACTCTCATCCTCATTTCCGTAATTTTACACACATCTTTATTTCTTAGACCTACAATAGCAAACCACAAAACAGCAGAAAACCTAACAGTGAAATATTGTCATTTTTACTACCTTACAGTACATAAGAACAGAAGTCAATGTTCTTCTTACACTTCATAACTATATGAAACTCATCATAGTTAATAGTAAACTGCTTTCACCATATTACAGAGTTGCCCGACTGACGAGAAATAAAGTAATTGCTATGAAATGAAACATTAAATAAATGTGTTTACAAACCATCATGTCTACAAAATTCGTTCAGAATGATAAATCAGACTTGTCAATGAATTCTTAAGTTACAATTTTCTGTTTCTCATTCAACTTTTATGCGACTAAAAATTAAAAGTAAAATTAAAGTTAAGTAATTGAATGTGAATGTGTTTTTTTACTACAATTATATTTTTTGCACTCAACGTAAAAAATGAGTCTTCGCATGCTTTCTCGTTTTAGGTTCATGTGCTTTTTACAATAAATCAAATTTTTCGTGCATTAAGATAGCTTTTATCGGGGCTAGTTGAATGCAATTAAAATAAAATAATGTTTTCATCGCCATAGGTATTCTAAATTACGAGTTTCATTAAAGATCACAAATCAAAATTTAAAACCTTTCTAATTAGTTTTTCAACTATAAAAATACAACTTAGCTTTTGGAAATATGTCGGACTAAATCAGTTTAGACAGTCAGTACTTGATACGGTTCGTTATGACTTTGTTATTGTTGAGAACAGAAGAAACTTTCGATAAAACAATAATAAAATACAATCATGTTGTCAAATAATATACTATTACATGTATACTTTGTATTTATTTTACGAATAATGTCTTCGCAAGGGTAAAATACTCAATTTGAGTTGGGAATACGTTTGGATTGTATGAAATTCTCTCCAGCAATCTACCTTATAATATTCCCGCCAATTTTCTACTGAATCCTGTTATTGTATCGTTAAAAATAGAATACTTCATCATGTACGAATTCAAACAAACTAAACATCACTATCACACGAAGAGAATACAGATATGAACGTTTTTAAATAATCAGAAAAAGGAATGTTTCTGATGTAATTAATGAATGAAAAGGGTTTCTTAATGAAGGCTGTTTAAGTTATTTATTCGGATTAAATGTGTGCTATTGTGAGTCAAACTTCCGTTTACATCAGTAAATAAATAACACTGTTTTGTAATATTCTCTGTAATATTTATGGTTCTACTATGTAATAGTCAATTTCAAGGATTACATTCATAAATAAGATTTAGTAAATATATTTGGCAATATCGGAATTTATGACTTGAAAACTGTTGTAGAATTAGAAGAATTTGTGATTTATCGCCATTATCGGTAATGTAAGGAGTAAAGATACATGAAACTAACAACACATTTGTGTTTATTTACATACTTCCTTAAAGTATTGATTTACTATTGAAATTTAATTAACGTAAATTATTTTTAATTAATGTGGCAATACCTACTTGAATCGAAGCTATCTCCATGTAAATTTTGATGTCATTTTATAGAACTAAATGTAAATATGTTCGTTTATTATACTATCACACGACGCAGGAAGAAAATATGACGACAGTATAAATAATGACATCCAACGAATCAGTATCTAAAAGTGTATATTTCACTAATATAGTACTATTCATTTTACAGTCTCCTTCACAGTTTTGTTTGATCATACACAACATAATCTACAGCTATGTTTTTGTAATAAATCACGCTATTTGGAATAAACATCGTATACACTTAAAATTATGATTCATTAATTTTTTTATAACTCTCCAAGTCAACTTTGGCAGTGTTCGCATGATTCGTGTTATGTTAAAGTAATATACAAATTAAAACGAGACATTAAAGTAAATGCATTTTTTACGAATTTTATTTTAAAGTGTCCTACAGAACAACAAACGTTTTTTTTTCTGTGAACGATCAAGTTCGTAATATAGTGAAGGAAGTATGTGTGCTATTAATTGTTTTGTGAGTGTCTCGAATAGTTGTCATGTATGTATTTATGTACGTACATATATTCCGATGAGTTGCGAAATGTTATACATTAAATGATTTTAAAACAAGGCCTTATGGTGTTGTGCTAAAGGATTTAAATAAAAAAAATTAATTTTTTAAAATGAAAACTACCGTTACAAATGTAATTTAATATACTGCATAAATATTCTAAGATAGAAGGCACGTAACATTAGATATACAATTATAACTAATAATTACGAGCTGATTAAGCATACAATTGTCAGTAACAATAGAAATGAAAAAAAATATGTATATGTATTAAAATTGTAATTATAATAGGAAATGCAGTGCAGATAAATCGGGGGATAAGTTCAAATCGGGCCGCGAATCTCGAACACACTAATCTGAAATGTTCCGTCTTCTACGTGTCACTAAACTTATAGCATATCTCGCAACTCTTCGAAGAGGACGAAAAATTAAATTTTAGAGTCTTCTATTTCTTTCATCCACCTATCTCGAAAAACCGAAAAGAATCTCGTTTACTATATTTTTCCCTGCAATTTTCAGTCAGTAATTAATAGTACATTGTTAAGATATATATATATTTTTTATATGAAGTAATTGACGCAAAGAAAAATACCATATGTCTTCATTGGCAGGACACTTCATTTATACGCTGTAAATTTTTTCAAATCATTTGAATGAATAGTTTTAGATTGAAGTTGAAGAGTTATTGCGGCCGTGCTGGCTCAGGCCAGTAAGTACGCGCGGGATGTGTGCTATCTAGTGCACGCGCGGGACGTCAGACGTGGACTGACTTGTGCTAGATTTCTGTCCCGTGCAACTTGCGTGACGTCATACGTAGCTGCGCAGTAGGATGCGAGTTTTGACGACCCGAATATTACCAGGTGGAACCGTGCGCATGTTCCTCCTCCACTTTCTCTGCTACCTCCCCTCCTTTATGACGTCACGTGAGTTGCAAGGAATTTTCACAAATATTGGTGAATACTCACATCAAGCGCCAAAAAAACGTTCAAACTAAACTCGTCAGCATTCGAAAACCATTAAGTCAATTTACTTCAAAATTTTTGCACGGTTTTTGTTAACTGCCCTGCCGGTATTGATGTATGTTTATTTCCATTAAATAAAGTAGTACTTAACTTTTAAAAAATAATCTTACAGTGTACTGTTCACTATGGATTGAAAAATGCATGGCCAAATGTAGTAAGCGAGAAACTTTTTAGTTCTTAGAGATAGATGGGGGGTATCAGCGGACGAAATAAATATGAAACTCAAATTTTTATTTGTATGCCCTCCCCGAAAGGTTCGGAGATACGCTATAATTTTGGCGGCAGGTAGAAGCCAACATTTCAAACACGCGCGTTCGCGATCGGCGACCCGACCACAACTTGTCCGATTTATATGTACTGGATTTATGTCGATTTAAACTCTGAATGTCATATTCGTTATAAGTTAACCAACTTTTGGTATAACTTATTACTGTACATTAAATTAGATAACAATTTAAAAATTAAATATACATACTCTCATAATGTTACGCATATCTCTATTTATTTATTTCTTAAATCTAAAATAGCAAATAACAACGTAGAAAGCCTAATAGTTAAATGTTATCGCTTTTTTTTTACCTTACAGTACATAGGAACAGAAGTCAATATTCTTCTTACACTTCATAACTATATGAAAATCATCATAGTTAGTAGTAAACTTCTTCCATCATATTACAGAGTATTTCGATTAACGAAAAATAAAGTAAATGCTATGAAATGAAACATTTACTAAATGTGTTTACAAACTATCCTCACATCTACAAAATTCGTTCAGAATGATAAATTACACTTGTCACTGAATTGTTAAGTTACAATTTTCTGTTTCCAATTCTATTTGTGTTCGGCTAAAAATTATAAGTAAAATTAATGTTTAGTACTTTTATGTGATTGTGTTGTTCTACTACAATTATTGTTTTTTTTTTCTGCCACTCAGCGGAACAAATGAGTCATCGCATGCTTTCTAGTTTTAGATCCATGTGCTTTTGATAATAAATGAAACTGATAACCTTTCGTACAGTAAGATAGCATGTTATCGAGGCTTTTAAAATGAAATAATGTTTTCATCACCATAGATATTCATGTAATACGAATTCCGTTAAAGATCACAAATTTAAATTTAAAACCATTCTATCGAGGCTATAAAAACTAAAGAATGTTTTCATCACCATAGGTATACATATAGGCCTATTAAGAGTTTCATTAAAGATCACAAATTAAAATTTAATGCTATTCTAACTAATTCTTCAATTATAAAAATACAATTTAGTTATGAGAAATATGTCGGACTAAATCAGTTCGGACAGTATGTATATGATACGATTCCTTATGACTTAGTTATTGTTGAGAACATAATGAAGCATTCGATACAATATGATGAAAATGCAATTATGTTGTCAAATTATATATCACATGTATACTTTGTATTTATTTTACAAATCAGGTCTTCGGAAGGGTAAAATACTCAATTTGAGTTGGGATTGGGTTTGGATCGTATTAAATTCTCTCCAGCTATCTACCTTCTAATATACCCGCCAATTTTCTACTATATGCAGTTAGCACATCGTTATAAATAGAATACTTCGTCATGTATGAATTCAAACAAACTAAACATCGCTATCACACGAAGAAAATACAGATATGAAAGTTTTTCAAATAATCAGGAAAAGGAATGTTTCTGATGTATTTAGTGAATAAAAAGGGTTTCTTAATGAAGTCTGTTAACAGACTTCTCCACTAAAGTTCTTAATTCGGATTAACTGTGTGCTATCGTGAGTCAAACTTGCATTTATATGAGTTTGCAACTAGAACAGTTTTTTTAATATTCTCTGTAATATTTATGATACTAGTACATAAAAATTAATTTCAAGAATAATTTTCATAAATAAGATTTAGTAAATACATTTGAGGATATTCGGATGTGTGACTTGAAAACTGTTGTAGAATCAGATGAATTTGTCATTTATCGCGTTTATCAGTAACGTAACGAATAAAGATACATGAAACTAACAACAAATATGCGTTTATTTACAAACTTCCTTAAAATATTAAATTACTGCTGAAATCGAAGTTATGTAAATTATTTTTTAATAAATACGGCTGTACCTACTTGAAACGAAGCTATCTCTATGTTAGTTCTTATGGCATTTTCTACAATTAAATGTAAATAATATGTTCGTTTAGTATATTATTCCACGACGCAGAACTATCACACAACACAAGAACAAAATACGTCAGTATAAATAATTATATTCAACAAAACAGTATTTACAAAAGTATATTTCATTTCTGTAGTACTATTAATTTTTCACTCTCCTTACCAGTTTTCTTTAATCATGCACAACATAAGCTACAGCTTTGTTTTTGTAATAAATCGCGCTACTTGGAACAAACATTGTATTCTACTTGAAATTATGGTTCATGTATTTTTATAACTCTCTGTCAACTTTGACCATGTTCGCATGATTTGTCTTATGTTTGAGTAATATACAAACTAAAACGAGACAGTAAATCAAGTGCATTGATTAACAAGTTTTATTTTAAATCTACAGAGCAACAAAGGTTTTTTTCTGCGAATGATCAAGTTCGTAATATGGCGAAAGAAGTATGTGTACTAT
The DNA here is from genome assembly GCA_003012365.1 of Medauroidea extradentata. Lineage (NCBI taxonomy): Eukaryota > Metazoa > Arthropoda > Insecta > Phasmatodea > Phasmatidae > Medauroidea > Medauroidea extradentata. The sequence continues at coordinate 27,228 of PNEQ01056925.1, forward strand.
AAATTGTTGAGAAGTGTCTAGAATAGTTGTAATGTATTTATAAAATATGTATGTACATGTGTTCCAACAGGTTGCGAAATATTATAAATAATTAATTTAAAAATTAACACCCTGCGGTGTGTAAAGAAAAAATATTGTGAAACCTTATCTTTCACTTTAATAAAGGATTAGATAATATAGGAAAATCCAACCAATATCTCTATTACTAGAGCTACTGACCAAATGGAAACCAAACGCCTGTAGAAGTCATAAGAAGTCTATTTAAACAGAATTCATATGATAGGAAAAGTAATGACTTCTACAGACAAGTCAGGCAACTAGATAAATAAATAAGCAGGAATTATGATAGTGTATGAATTTTCAAAATGATATTTTTCTACCGTGACCAAGGTGTTTAACTCGGGTACGTATCTGACCGTCAATTAACTCACAAACCCGGGTTCTACTTGGTTTTCTGTGTTCTAGATATTTCCATTTTTCTGTTTGTTCCCGGAACAACTTATAAACTTCTTAAACTCATTGCTAGCTCAAGTTTAGAAACCTCAGGTCGATCTTAGGTTTTGTTCATTTGAAGTGAATCACACCCGTTGAGATATAAGAAGAATTTTGATGTCGTTCTGTCTAATCAACAAAAATTTCGGGAACTTGACACGACGGCGTAGTTTGGGTGGGTCTTACCGAGGATGTCTTGCAGTAGGTCTGGACGGTTGTCTCTTGATCCTCCCTCGATACTCATTCGACCACATCCTTCTCGTCCTGGGGCGGCGACCACGTACTCCCGATGCACCTAAGACGATCGCGACCTCTTCGTCCTCAGATGAAGCTCTCGTTCCCCTCGTTCATCGAATAGTGGACCCGTCGAACCGTAGACTTCGGAGACCTGGACAGCAACGAACTCGAAGTGGACTATGGAATGGCCTGATCCACGGGCTCTTCTTTACAATTCCCTGGTACGTCCTTCTTCGGCGTTGACGTCGTGTATGATTTTCCAATGGAATTCTCCTGGTATTAGTCGTAGAAGTAAAGGGAGACCTTTCTGACGACGCGTATGAACAATTTAGCGTCTCGTCGAAGAAATCCTCAGGTCTTCTTGACTACATGTCTGTTCGGCATCATGGACGAGAACGTTCTTTTTTTCATAAAATTTTCTCAAACCTTCTTCAACAAAACTACTTCTCGTGTTTTAACGTCGCAACACCCATTCCAATCAATACTTTCCTCGTAGCTTACCCCGGGTTTATTCGCCAATATGATCAGATCAGGTTGTAATCCGTGATACAAAACAAAATATTCCTAGCATAGATATAAAAGCTGTAGAAGTCATTAAAGTCTCAAAACCACAATACCTTATACATTCAATACATAGACTATTAAAACTTACTTTCTTCCTGGCACGTGGTAACTATGGTCATAGAATAGTAAATACCTAGGTTAATTGACAAATTAATTGAAATTTATACGCATCTGTAACATTGGACAAAATGCTATGTTACAGGTGTTGCGCTAATGTATTGAAATTAAAAAAAAATGAAAACTACCATTATAACAGTAATTCAATATACTGCATAAATATTCTAAGATAGGAGGCAGGTAACATTAGATATAAAATTATATTTAATAATTAACGAATTGATTTAGTATATAATTATCGGTAACATTAAAAATTAAAACAAAAATGTTTATAGGTAATCAAATTATTATTATCATAGGAAATGCAGAGCAGATAAATCGAGGGGTAAGTTCAGGTCGGGCCGCCAATCTCGAACGCATGAGTCTGAAATGTTCTCTCTTCTACCTGACACTAAAATTATAAAATATCTCGCAATGCTTCGAAGACGTCATAAACATTAATTTTAGAGTTGTATATTTCTTTCGCCCACTGGTACCACCCATCCTTCTCGAAAACCCAAAAAGATTCTCGCTTACTATATTTTCCTCCGCAATTTGTTGTCAATAGTTAACAGTACATTTGTATGATCTTTGAAAGAACTGTGCAGTGGGAGTGCATGACTGGATTCAGTTTCTTGGACGTACTCCATTGCAAATTGAAAGACTGTCAAAGAAAACTAAACAAATAAAAGAAAACCATAATATAAGCCGAGTATGCTTTAGTCAGCAAGATACGTACACAACAAGAAATTCCAAAATGGAATCGGGTCAAATAGAAACAAGGAACAAACAGATAATAAATGAAAATAATAACAAATAAAATAAAAAAACCAAGTAACATGCGACACAGCGATGAGATGAAACAAAAAACACAGCAAAATATCAGACACGAACAGAAAAATAACAAAAAGACACAACAAATAGACGAGACAAAACGCAACAGATAACAGACATATCGAGGGTTTAGAAGTAAAACTACCCAAGTCCATTTTCAGTAACTTTCGGAAAACCTTTACCAAAATTAACCAAACCATTCTACAAAGCTGAAAATAAGAGTACTTCTATGAGAGAAAAGGTGTCACAACCTGGGTATTATTACTACACATGGAGAGTGATATTCACAGTACTTGGCTGCAATATCTCAATTTCGGAGAAAAAAGACTTGGGTAGTTTTACTTCTAACCCCTCGATATACAGAAAAGACAAACGACACAACGAAGAGACGAAACAAAATACAGTAGTTTTCCAGACAACAGTGTTACGACGTTTCGGGAACTGGAATCTGTTCACGTCATCAGGTAGACACACAGGGTTCAGGAACACGAGTGCAACTGAGGAGCACATGAGGAAACGGCGGCGGCAAGTTTTCACATTTACTTCACTTGAAGACGGGAGCAGATGTCAGCTCCCGAAACTTAGTGAAAGGCGACCTTTGGAAATCTACTGTGTTCTTTTGTGTCTTCATCGTTGTGTCGTCTAGTCTGTTATCTGTGACGTCGTCATTGTTATCCTGTCTTGTGTACATTATTGTATTAGTCCCAGTATTGTCTGTGTTGTATTAATTGTGGTGTCCTGAGTTTTACGCATTAGTTACTTTCGCATTTAGACTTTTAGTTTTTGTTTATCATTATTTTTTTCCCTTTATTTGTTGTTGACTTATTCCTTATGGGATCTTTCATGTTCTGTTGTTTTTGTTTATGGATGTGTTGACTACAACCAACTCGGCTTGTTTTCTCTTTTTTCGTATTTCGTTGTTTGTTTTTCTAGTCTCTTTCTAAGATTTCTGGGACGACATAATATTGCAGAGGTGTATGTCCACAATAAAACAGTTTGTCAGCAAAGTTGTGTGTTATTATTTCTTTGCATTGTTTAAAAAAAAAGAGTATGTACTGACAGGGCGCTTCTTAAATTATGCGAAAATTTGTTGACTTTTTAAAAGTATTGCCACCGTCTTCCGCTACGAGGTTTTGCCTGGGCTTTCTTAATGTATTTCTGTGTACAGCAGAACAAAGATTTGCTACAACCAGGCGCAGACACAAAAGTTATCAACTCTTTTCTGGCACTGTGCGCTCTGTCACTCAGCGAACGATGTTCATGCAAGAAAAAACATCGCTGGCTGAGGCTCTCTCCATTCTGACTGAACTGTAGTTGACTTCTGGTTGGAACTATACAATGAGGGAAAATGCTAAATTTATTGAAACCAATTAATATCCGCCACGTTATTTTTGAAGCGAAATTGATTAACCATGTTATTTCGGGAATATAACAAGTTCGGATATATTTATTGAAAATAAATTAGAAGCAACTCTTGATCATAACTAAAAGCTAAATTTCTAAGGTAAATCTGTTGCTCTGAAACATGTTGCGGTTTCCCACTTTTACACAAAGCTACATTAAAATATTTTTGTGGCTGGACACAGAAAAATTATTTTGTATTTCTACAATTGAAATAGGATAAAAGTTACAGAACATTCATTGTTTTACAAATACAAAATTTTTATCAGTGTACTCACAAAGGTAGCATGAAGTACACTTAGTTCAGTGAGATACGTTTTACTGTAGATTATTTCGATTCTGTGATTTTTTTATTTGTACGAACAGAAAATAGTAAAACTGCGACTTCGACAAGAGCTTGCAAGTTAATTATAAACCTTAAAGATTTTAATTTGCTTTAAACGATTCATCCAGTGTCTGAATTTGAACAAAATTGCAATAGATTTTCTTTCGGACATCCTTAATTTTGTTGAATGGCATACTGTATTATCGACATAAATTTTATCCGTGTTGTGGCTGCGCTGTAAAGCACGGAATTTTGAAATTTTATATTTGCAGAATAAAATTAGTTTAGTTATTGCACAGAGCCAATTTATTTTACGTTACATACGAATATACTCTTGTTGTAGCATGAGTGATGTCTTCGTAGGATTTATGAGATTAATTGCTGCAACGCCCCTTTTTCGTTATTCGCTAAAATTTTTGGCACTCCCTCATGACTATCTACACGTTATACATACCCTACATACCCCCTTCTTTTCCCCACATCAAAGAAAAAATAATATTTTGGCAGAAACTTTCGCAGGCGCATGCAAAACTCACCGATTTCTTAAACTCAATTTTTGGGTTACTCCATTCTAATCCTCTACCCTGCATGCAAACACACTCACCCCAATTCACCCTACCAATTTTTTTTTGGCAGAACTCTTCGATGATGCACGCACAATTTCTCACTATGATTTTTTTTTCTTCACAAAAATTGTTGGTAACTCGTACTGACCCACTATCAGGTTTTGTCCCCCCACCCCTCCCCACCTTCCCTAAAAAAAAGTCAGAAACCTTCGCGAACGCACGCACAACGCACCAAAATTTTCATCGTGAACGGATTAATGGTATAGGAACACAGAGAAAAACAAACATACGTACATATATTCGTTCAATTTTATATTACGAACAGTCTAAAAAATGTAATTCACGTTTTTTAAGACTCTTAGAAGTTAAGTCCAAGGAAGTCGCTGCTTAGTGGGTGCCTGCAAACATTAATGGGGGAAAATATCATAAAATTTACATGTATCTGCTGAGACGCGGTGCGTCTCGGGTCTAAGAACCTTTGCCGCGGCTAGTACTTGTGAATTGCAAATGTATATTCTGATGTATAGTAATTTATATAGTAATGTAATAATCATAGACTTGTAACTTTTTTACGTATCTTTTGTATAGTTTAAATAGTTATTTGTCAGATGAATTGTGGGATATATCACAGTAGAGCGCTGGTGTGGTGAGGCGGTGATTTAGGCGGTGGTGTAGAGGGGAATGAGAAGGGGGAGTCGAGTAGAAGGCAGAGAGCACTGTCGGCACAGTGAATATGATCACGAAGGAGCTACGTGTGTTATCCTAGAATGAGGGCACTTCTGGCCCGTCGTGAAATCACCTGAGTTCGGGTTGCATTGCGAGATGTGGAAATAGAGATTGGTTGTCTGTTTCTGGGTTTTGGTGAATACTGCTAGGCAGTGGGTTCAACACGTTAGGGCAGTTCGCCGGGAGAAAATTGTTGCTGCTGAGCCTGAGGGTTGTAACCCCGCCCTCGGAATGCAGCTTGTGGAAGTGTACCTTGACTCGAGGGGACCTGGCCGCCGACAGCCGTCTTCCTGAGCCGCATGTGACGGGGCGCGATCCGGTGGACGGCTTTAGAACCAGTATGACTGCTGAACCGGGGCGAGCTCGACCTTCTGGGCAAGGAGTCCAGTGCCGTGAGTTCGAACTCGCCCGAGACGTTGCGATATGTACTGAGTGTTAACGAAATATGTACCGCAAATAGTGAGTACAAACTCTTTTGCGGAGCGTGTTTCGTTATGTTTCTGTGGAGCTGCGGTTTAACGAAGTTCTATGACGTCATTGTTTAAGGAAGCTAACGTACATAATAGTGGTGCTAGTATTTAGCTATGGGTCTTGGAAATGTGATCTCTCATTATGCTTTCTATCTCTTTGCTACTATTTTTTGTCTCTTGAAGACTTCCGTGGCAATAAAATACATATTTTTTGTTAAAAATAACTTACTGATATACTTAGGTTAAAAAATTTGTAGTGTTGGCCACTGCTATTACTATTCCTCAGCATGATCCTCGCCTCATTACTGCGATTATTGAGCTCGTTGAAAATTTTGATGAAAATAAAGAATATTGATTTACAAGTCTACATATTTTCACAATAAATATAGTGTTTGCGATGAAAGAAAATATGAGAATGTTATTTCATCATTTTATTAATTAAAGGCTATACTGTAAACGATACTGGCACTATATAGTACAAGAAACGAATTTAAATACAGCATTTTAACCACCGTTACATTTGTAATATGGATATATCTAGGGTCATACTACAATACATTATTATGTTTTTGTTTTTATGTCTGAAATATTAACCTTTTACACCCCTGCGTCATCTGTTGCCTACAACAGCATCAACATTCTACGTAGTTCGCTGTCGGCCAGTAGTGACATTCGATATGTGAATGTTTCGAATGTGATTCCTCCTAGCCTCCATAACCTAAACGGAAAATTTAACGCGCTGATTTATGCTTGGGAATTGTTAAAAGCGCGGAGTTATGCTCTCAGTAATATTTTTTATTAATTTTGACTCAAATAATATTGCTATTCCACAAAAATCAAATCACATTGTTTAATTAAGTAATTATTTTCTGCCAACGTAGTTTGTATCACCGGCCATATTCCTCGTAGAGGATACCGCGATGTAGAAGCGGTGTCCACAGTATACGACGTGCATACGTACTCAAGATTTGCGTTCGCTACCACTGCAACGTCATCAAACTCCGAAAATTACAGTGCGGTAGCGAACTACGAGGCTTTCATACTTAACCCAGTTCCGAATGCGCTGAACACAAAGAAAATAGCTTCTTAACGAAACGGGACTTGCGATGTGTAATGTTCGAACTCTGGCCGCAGGCAAGGCGATGATCGAGTCGTGTACCGACTGACCTTGGGCATCCGACCTTCGGAACCCCGTTTTCTGAATCCAAAGGTATGCGTGGAAAATTGCACATTTCTGCCAAATGTCGAGAGCTAAGCTTGACTGCAACGTAAACTGTCTCACCTAACTAGTTCTCCACTAGCTGAAGTAACAGAAAAAATATATGCCCAGTGTGGTCTAAAAATACACACACTATAACAAAAGTATGTTAGCTAAACTGTAATTGAGGTGTTGACTTTTAGTGGTTTCTGAATTTAAGTGCACAGAATGAAATTTAGCTTATTTTAAAAATAGCTCAAAAGCATTTTTGTGGGTGCTTTCCTGTCCCTGTTCTAAGTTATGGTAGGAGGAGGATGCTGGAACTCAAGGGTGAGGCATCCGTGATGCCACTCCTATCCTTGGGGCAGGGGAGCGTCTCACTGCATCTATTTTAAGTTTAGAGCGTCTCTTGTATGAATGGATAAAGCAGCGTCAGCCGTGCTAATTTTTTGTACTTAGCTTTTCATACTCAGAATTTTCAACAAAATTGATTATTTAATGTCAAAACTAAGTTATTTTATCAAGGATAGGTACAGAAACTATCTGGCAAGAAATATGTAAACGACCTAGTGGTTTCCGAGATATGATTTCTGGCCAGCTATATATTCGAAATTACTCACTGTGCACCGGTTGGTCTGACGCTCGCAACTTGCTCAATCACTTTCCGTACATCCCGATATGTAGGTAACACAAACCCTTGCGGCCGCTGCGAGAAAGGTGAAATTCGCGTGCCGGATAGTTTCAAGGTTACAGCTCAGCGACACTGTAAGGTATATTTAAGGAAAATTTCGTGTCGTGTTTATCACAATTACATTTAATGGGTCATGCCAAAGGATATTAATAGGTTTACAGTAAGTGGATGAATATTTACTTTCATAAAACCAGTAAATATAGTGATGCGAAGTACGATAGTTATGTTTGTGGACTTACTTTTACACTAAAGATGCTCTACGAAAGCATGTTCAAGTCTGGGAGATTCTCAAGTAGAAGTAAAGTGTATAAAGTGACCTCTTTGTAACGAAATTAGACCTTCAAAAATATAGTGGAACACTAAGCCTTCGTGTTGTTCCGGTGTGCTTCGGTGAGAAAATCAAATTAATATAATGGAAGCAATACACTTAAGTGTTTATAATCGCTAAACAAAACTCCTGTTCAAAACAGCCAAGCATTAAAAAAAAAGAAACAAAGTGGCAAAATAAACAAAAGAACAGGACAGCAAACATATAAATAAATGCGATAAACACACAAAATAAACACTTGAGAAAGACGACTAGGCCACAAGCACACCGCACAAAAGAATAAAAATAGAAAAATGTAAGGTGTTTAGAAAATATAACTTAACATTACTAGATACTCTAAATCGTAAAAATTCCCAGAGGAAGAATAATAAATAATAAGACATTGATTTGTGGTTTGTTAAATAATGAAATTATTTTTATTTCTTATTTAAGTTAAATAGTTTTTTCTTTTCAAATATGGAAACAAGCAAGATATACCTGTAAATAACATTGAAATATGTTAGGCATGTAAGCCTATATGAATAGTTTAAGTTAATTATTAAAATTATGTGCAAACGGTAGCATAGATAAAAGGGAAAAGGGGTACCCCGCACATTATTTATTACGGAAGTTAATTAAAACATAAAACTTCTAATCATTAATAAATAAAATAAAATATTAAAATTAAAATTTTACATGAAAGCAACTTCTGTATTTATTATAAAACAAAATTCAGATCAGGATTATGACGTGTCTCTTTAATAGTAAATATATAATATTAAGGTAATTTTAATTTAAAAGAAGGTAAATAAGTGGTCCCGATGACACTTAGCTGTCCTGACGTCAAACGTAGTGGTGGTGAGTGAAACGGAATCGGAGATGTAAGCACACAGTTCCTTCACTGAATGCTGGAGAATGGAGATGATAGCACACATTCTCAGCAGCGACGAAAACACCAGTCCACTAGCTCAACCGCGGGACGAGCCACGAAACAAACCAAGATGGAAAAGTGCCCATAAGGATGTGAGGCCCAACACTTGGACCCTCACTAAAAGAAAGAACGCGAAATTATTAAAATGTGAATGCAAAATAACAAATAAAGAAACTCTCTGAAGACAGGTACTCACCAGAGGGCGACGAACGAAGCAGAAAAACGTAGCACTACATTTTAAGACAAAAGCTACGTTTGGAGTTGTAGAATAAAATAAAATAACTATTCCAGTAGACTACATGATGATGATATTAAAAAGAATAAGC